>OY757027.1:83633335-83691647 GCA_963580285.1 Lucinisca nassula
GAATATTTTTTATTATCTCTGTTTTATTTTCTTAGCTCACCTGAGCCAAACGCTCAGGGGGGGGGGGGGGGGGGGGGGGGGGGGGGGGGTCGTTGTCGGCGTCCGTACTTAGTCCGTCCGTCCACAATTCCTTTAAACAACATCTCCTCCTAAACCACTGAACAGAAATGATTTTTGGTTGTCCTCTCTCATAGTTGTTCAAAGAAATCCATTCCACGCAGAACTCTGGTTGCCATGGCAACGAAAAGGGGAAAATAACAAAAACCTTTAAAAATCTTCTTGTCTGAAACTAGAAGGCCCATGTCCTTGATATTTGGTATGAAGCTTCATCTAGTGGACCTCTACCAAGATTGTTCAAATTATAGGCCTGGGGCCAAAACTGACCCCTCCCCGAGGCACACCGGTTTTACATAGGCTTATATAGGGAAAAAGCTTTAAAATCTTCTTGTCTGAAACCAGAAGGCCCAGGTCTTTGATATTTGGTATGAAGCTTCATCTAGTGGACCTCTACCAAGATTGTTCAAATTGCAGCCCTGGGGTCAAAACTGCCCCGCCCGAGGCCCACCAGTTTTAAAATAGGCTTATATAGGGAAAAAGCTTTAAAAATCTTCTTGTCTGAAACCAGAAGTTCCAGGTCTTTGATATTTGGTATGACGCTTCATCTAGTGGATCTCTACCAAGATAGTTCAAATTGTAGCGCTGGGGTCAAAACTGCCCCCGCCCCGAGGCCCACCAGTTTTACATAGGCTTATGTGGGGAAAAAAGCTTTAAAATCTTCTTGTCTGAAACCAGAAGGCCCATGTCTTTGATATTTGGTATGTAGCTTCATCTAGTGGACCTATACCAAGATTGTTCAAATAATAACCCTGGGGCCAAAAATGTCCCCGCGCCGGGGCCCATCGGTTTTACATAGGCTTATATAGGGAAAAAGCTTTAAAAATCTTCTTGTCTGAAACCAGAAGGCCCAGGTCTTTGATATTTGGTATGAAGCTTCATCTAGTGGACCTCTACCAAGATTATTTTAAATTATAGCCCTGGGGCCGAAAATGACCCCCCCCCCCACCCGCGCGCCAGGGCCCACTAGTTTTACATAAGCTTATATAGGTTAAATCTTTAGAGAAATCTTCTTGTCGGAAACAAGAAGACCCAGGTCATTGATGTTTGGTATGAAGTTTCATCTTGTGGACCTTTACCAAGATTGTTCAAATTATTGCCCTCGGGTTAAAAATGCCCCTGCGCCGGGACCTACTGATTTTACATAGGCTTATACAAAGAAAAAACTTTAAAAATCTTCTTGTCTGAAACCAGAAGGCCCAGGTCTCTGATATTTGGTATGAAGCTTCATTCGTTGGACCTCTACCAAGATTGTTCGAATTATAGCCCGCCCTCGGGTCAAAAATGCCCCTGCGCCGGGGCCCACTGGTTTTACATAGGCTTATATATGGAAAAAGGCTTTAAAAATCTTCTTGTCTGAAACCAGAAGGCCAGGTCTTTTTTGATATGAAGTTTCATCTAGTAGACCTCTACCAAGATTGTTCAGATTATAGCCCTGGGGCCAAAAATGGCCCTGCCCCAGGGCCCTGGTTTTACATAGGCTTATATAGGGAAACACCTTTAAAAATCTTCTTGTCTGAAACCAGAAGGCCCAGGTCTTTGATATTTGGTATGAAGCTTCAACTAGTGGACCTCTACCAAGATTGTCCAAATTATAGCCCTGGGGCCAAAAAATGCCCCCGCTCCGGGGCCCACTGGTTTTACATAGTCTTATATAGGGAAAACCTTTAAAATCTTCTTGTCTGAAACCAGAAGGCCCAGGTCTTTGATGTTTAGTATGAAGTTTCATCTAGTGGACCTCTACCAAGATTGTTTAACTTATAGCCATGAGGCCAAAAATGGCGCTGCCCCGGGTTTTACATAGGCTAATATAGGGAATACATTTAAAATATTCTTGTCTGAAACCCAATTTAAAGGCTTTGATATTTGGTATGAAGCTTCATCCTGAGACCTCTTCCAAGATTGTTCAAATTATAGATTAATGGTACAGCCAAGGGGTCCACGTGTTTGACATAGGCTTATGTGGAGCGCTGTGGTGCAGTGGTAAAGCATCGGATTTGAGATCGAGAGGTAGCTGGTTCGATCCTCGCAAGCACCAAAGATTGTTTCCTTGAGCAAGAGACTTTATCAACATTGCTTAGTACTGGTTCCTGCCCAGGTAAAGAGGGCCGCATGGAAGATCAGTGCTAGTACTAAATGTGTTACCCTCTATAAATAAGGTTGATTATTATTATTATTCAATTATTATTATTATAGGAAAAACCTTTAAGGATCTTTTTCTTTGAAACCAGAGGCGCAGGCCTTTTATATTTGATATTAAGCTTTATTTAATGGACCTCTACCAAGGTTGTTCAAATTATAGACCTGGGGCCAAAAATTGCCCAACACCGGGACCCACGTATAAACCTCTTAGCTTAGGTGAGCGATATAGGACCATCATGGTCCTCTTGTTCCAGATACAGCGCTTCTCTTTCTTGTAATGTTCTTCTCATGTTATTATTACCATTTTCTCCCTGTACAGCGTACAAGGATGGCTCTTTGTGTTGTGCAGGTGAGAAATTGGTATCAAGCGCTGGATCTGTTGCTTCCATAGCTCACCGTTCATTGTAAGGGTAGATAATTGGGTTACAATTTCTGTACCGTTGATTGTGGGGGCAGATAACCGCGTGACGATTTATATACCGTGTATGACGGCGTTTGTTTATTAGCACGCTAGCATGACATGTACACACGCACGCACGCACGCACGCACGCATGCACGCTTGTTAGCAATGTAATAAATGTAAATTCTGTTCAGGCGCAGTTTAAGGTCACAAACATCATTCGTTATTGTGCGTTTTTTGGCATTGAGGGACCTGATCTGACGCTTCATTTAATTATGCAATGGTGGTATTGTACATTTTGCCCCCACCCCACCCCCACCCCACCCCCACCCCCCAAATGAAGACTGTCATCAGATGCAACGATAGGTTATAAAGAAATATTGTCAATGCACATGTTACTGTGCGAAGACCCTGTTCAGACGTCACGTGCGTCTTTATGCACTATATTTTAACGATCGTGTGGCTCCAAGCGAATTTTCTAGTTATTGATTTGAGGGAGTACCTTGTGCTCGCCGGTCCTTTATGTAGGACAGGAGCGAGTACACTGCACTCGCTGTTGGTTGTCAAATTTGTACCCTTTACTCGTCATCGTCATTGCACATTTCAGTACTTGCACATTTCAGTACTGGTCATGAACAGACTCAATAAAACCGAGTCTGCTATTTTCGTTTATTTGGTGTATTCTTTGCTTCCAAAGGATCTAATTATTCGGAACGTATTCATCGCCTACACCTCATGGGCCATGTGACACCACACCCTAAAGGGGAGAGGAACTAAATGCAAAATGAGATGTCATATTAGCGCTGTTTATGCAATTTGCGTAGGTAGAAAACAGACCAGACGCCAGTGATTTGGAGTTCATTATGTTCTTGAAGAAATCTACATGTATAGTGCCCATCTGAGAGGTAGTTCTACGCGATTAACGCGAACAAGGGCTCGATAAGAGCCAAAGAAATTAGATGACGTCTTATTACTGAACTGTTTGGTGTCCGTGTGAGAGGGTGTGTGTTTTGTGTTTTAAATTTCGTTATGTTGTAAATATACTCGGTCAAAAAAGTAATTATACCAACTTCATGGTAAATTCCAATCACTATCCGGTAGCCATTTAGCTACAAAATGCATAAACTTGCATTTGCCTATACTATTCTGCTCAAGAGTTGTCTTTCAATATGTGCCTAGAAAGTTTTTGCGAGGAATTTGGCATTGCACATGCGCAGATTATCTTTTTTGTATCTGAGACGAAAGATCATGTCCATTGAACATCGAAACTCACTTTACCTATACAATATCTCATGATCTTGCACTACAATCAAGGCTTTAATTTGTGAAATTTTCAGATTATCTACCTTACAATTAAAACTGTAGCAATTTTCAAACTGCTGTTGCTCCTATACTAGTCATTCAATTTGTACAAATTCTTTAAAAGGCGCTTTGTTGCAACCATTGCTATTTGCCATGATGGAAAATAATGTGGAAAATTCATGTTGCATGGGGTAGATTCCACTTTAGTGGTCCCCAGTTCTTTGCGCATCTTCTACTGCGCATTGTTCACTGCGCATGCTTGACGTTGCTACGCACTGATAAACAAATTATGGCGGCCGCCATTTTGTTTTTAACCGGCGAAGTGGGCTGTTTTAACGAGATCGTCGCGCTATCGCGCGACTCTATATATAGGGAGTGCACCTAGCATAGCAACGTGCGCTACGCGCGCCTTGATTCTTATTCTACAGGCATTTCCTGGGGACCGCTATACTGGAAGTGTTCCTTGTCGGAAGTGTTCCGTTGCATGTAGCACAACCAATTGCGATTTTTTATGGAGTTTCAATTGAAAGCAGCATTTTGCACACAGCTTCAGAGAATTGGAGACCTATACATGATTGTCTGTTTCTCTAAGCAAATGGAACTGAAGTTCAAAATCTTTTCTGAATAGGTACACAGGGTATCTAATAAAAGGCTGCATGTATCAAATTTTAGATATCTTGTCCTATGTGTAACTTTTTTATGGTGTTAAATCTTGGCTTTAGTTTTTTTTACCCAGCATACATACATATTTACGTATACTTGGACCTTGTACTTTCTAGCTTAGACCACCCTCGTCTAAATGTTTCTTGACACACGCTGCCTTTGGGTGACACACGCTGCCTTTGGATGTGTGTGAAGCTGATTGACTGCGAGTTCAACTTCATGCTCACCGGAAGTCACGTGATACTCCTGTAAATCCCAATTTTCTCTATATAAAGAGAGGTTTAATGGGGTGTACGTTTCGTCGACTTATCATGATAGACATCACATGACTCAAAGTTAACAGAAGTAGGTCAAAAAGTTCATCTGAAATATGTGGTCTCTGTCCCGAGGACACTGTATGCAGAAAAGACAAAGAAAGAATAACTACACTCTACTAAATAAGCTTCTAAAAGCAGATTTAGTCTGAATTTTAGGTGGTCTTAATAGCAGAACTTTACTGCATTTTGTTTTGTATGAATGTACTGAGACTCAAAATATAAACATCTTAACTCTTTGGTTTTTATCTGTGGACAGAAAACTTTATAAAGAGAATTTCATTTCATTTCTTCATAGTCGTTATTTGTTAAGGTTTAGTTCTATCTATTATTCGAGTTCATCATTTGGAGAGTATTGGTTCTTTTTGTATACATTACGAAAACACGCCTATACCAAAACATTGTAACCTTTATCGCCGAAAAAATGAAAATTTTGAGATGAAAAATTGTGATATTTTTCTTATTTCAGCTCAAAATATAGATTGGAGGTACTCGTCAGAACCGCCTCGATGAGGCGGTTCTAACGAGTACCCACAATCTATATCTTAGAGTAGAAATAAAAAAATAAGGTTTACCCCTACAAACCCCAGTTTTTACTATATAAAAGTGGGGTTCGAGGGGGTGAAAATTATATAGGCGTGGTTTCGTGATGATTTCTTTGACACATATGTTATTTGGAGAGCATTGGTTCTTATCATGTCCACTCTTTATAGTCTTATTTGGTGAGGATTGTTTCTTTTTGTATCATTTCTTTGTAGACGTTAATTGGAGAGCATTGATTCTTTTCGTATCATATCTGTGTATTTGGAGAGGAATCTGTTCGAATTATTTCCTTGTAGCTTCACGCCAGTGATCAAGGTCGACTGATTCCAGATCTCCACATGCGACGCTGAAAGAAACAAAACAAATAAAACATCATGGGTGGTATCTAGGACAAGACAAATCCTTGATAAAATTCAGGGGCTTATCCAGGATTTTGAAACAGGGGGTTCAACAACGCTAAAGGGGTTTCGAATTGTTCATTTCAGCCGATTTTCTTTCAACTCTCTTTTGAAACATCACTTTAACAAGTCTGTGTTACATGCATGTCAACACCGTTTTATAACCCCACTTTATCATATGAAGTCGCGTCTGAGAGTGTAATAACGCCATGTACTATTTTCGATAATCCACTAGTGGATTAAATATGCAAATTAGCTAGATACGTCCCGTAACGTTACATGTACGACGTCCTTAACGACGTCGCGTTTACCAATTGCGGAATATTGACATTTTTATAAAACAATCGGGAATAAAACACGTTTTAAAATGTCATATGATAAATAGAATCTTGCATTCTTGTTCATGTATTATTGAATTTATTATAGCCCCGCTTTGAAAAAGTGGGGGCTATATTGGATTTGGCTTGTCCGGAATTCCGTCTGTCTGTCTGTCTGTCTGTCTTTCTGTCTGTCTGTCTGTAATATTTGATAGTGGGTACCTTGTTACCGCAACTCCTCTTACAGTTCTAGGTCAATCCTTTTGAAACTTTACAGGTGTTTTCATATAGGTCTGAAGATGTGCATATTCTTTTTTCATTATCCTTAAATAATTTTGTTCACTTATTTCACCTTTTTTAACTTTGACAATTTTTGAGATCTACTATTGTTAAAATGTATAGGGAGTAGCTACCTTGTTACCGCAACTCCTCTTACAGTTCTCGGTCAATCCTTTTGAAACTTTACAGGTGTTTTCATATAGGTCTGAAGATTTGCATATTCTTTTTTCATTATCCTTAAATAATTTTTTTACACTTATTTCACCTTTTTTTACTTAGACAATTTTTGAGATCTACTAATGTTAAAATGTATAGGGAGTAGCTACCTTGTGACCGCAACTCCTCTTACAGTTCTAGGTCAATCCTTTTGAAACTTTAAAGGTGTTTTCATATAGGTCTGAAGATGTGCAAATTCTTTTTTCATTATCCTTAAATATTTTTTTTTTTACTTATTTCACCTTTTTTAACTTAGACAATTTCTGAGATCTACTAATGTTAAAATGTATAGGGAGTAGCTACCTTGTTACCGCAACTTTTCTTACAGTTCTAGGTCAATCCTTTTGAAACTTTACAGGTGTTTTCATATAGGACTGAAGATGTGCATATTCTTTTTTCATTATCCTTAAATAATTTTTTTCACTTATTTCACCTTTTTTAACTTAGACAATTTTTGAGATCTACTAATGTTAAAATGTATAGGGAGTAGCTACCTTGTGACCACAACTCCTCTTACAGTTCTAGGTCAATCCTTTTGAAACTTTACAGGGGTTTTTATATAGGTCTGAAGATGTGCATATTCTTTTTTCATTATCCTTAAATAATTTTTTTCACTTATTTCACCTTTTTTAACTTAGACAATTTTTGAGATCTACTAATGTTAAAATGTATAGGGAGTAGCTACCTTGTGATCGCAACTCCTCTTACAGTTCTAGGTCAATCCTTTTGAAACTTAACAGGTGTTTTCATATAGGTCTGAAGATGTGCATGTGCTTTTTTCATTATCCAAAACTTATTTTTCAACTTAGACTGTTTTTCAGATCTAATAACGCGAAAAGTCTATATGGCGTAGGTACCTTGTTAGGGATTTAACCCTCTCACAAGTCTTTACCTTTAATTCATGAGTCTTTCTCCTCTGACAGGGCTATAGCGGGGCTATAGTCAGATCCTCTGACAGTTCTAGTTAAACTCGAATTTTATCCCTTTTCCTCAACTCGTTTAATAAATTCAATTAAGAAATGAAATTTACTTTTCTGCAGTTCATGAAAGTATGAACGCTATGGGTCGCGTGCAAAGTAAATGAACCCCGGGGTTCATGTAAACTTTGCCAGCGACCCACTGTCGTTCATACTTTCATGAAAAGCAGAAAAATTAAGTTTTTTTATATCTACATTATTTGCCCATCACCACTGGGCGCAAAAATGCTTGTAGGGCAAATTTTTAAAGCTGAAAAACATTTACACGCTGTTTTTCTACAAAGAGCGTAGCAGCGTTGACGTCATTAAACCCCCGTAGAGAACAATGGTTTAGAATGGCGTCACTTAACGTCACTGAAAATCATGTGATTCGATGCGTTCATGGAAGTATGGACGCAATTGTTTTCTATAGGTTTACATTAGACTTTACACTGGAAATGTTACTATTAATACATGAACACTCATGCAAGATCCTCTATTTATATAATTATCTGTGGAGTTTGCAGGGATGTTCAATGTTTTCCTATGTTTTTGACCAAACTATTAAATATGGGTATTTGTTAGAACCACCTAAACGAAAACAATCATAATCTATTTTTTCAAGCAGAAATAAGAAATATGTTATAGATTTTCACCAGAATATGCCATGTTAGGACAACGAAAGAATTGCAATGCCATGATGTTGTATCGACGTTGAAACAGCGTCATTGCGATCAATAATCGATAAGTAATCGCTAAGGTCTTTGTCATAATTTTACCTGTCTGACTTTCTTCTGAGCATGACTATTACCATGTGTTGCACTTTACCATATATATATTTGAACAGACAGGCCTGAGCAAACGGTGTAGACCAAGATGAGACGCCGCAGAATGCGGCGTCTCATCAGGGTCTGCACTGTTTGCCACTCATCCATCTATTTTAGGCATAACTTTGGGTAGTAAATTGTACCTATCAAGCAATCGCTAGGGTCTGCACTGTTTGCCACTCATCCATCTATTTTAGGCATAACTTTGGGTAGTAAATTGTACCTATCAAGCAATCGATTAAAAGCAAATCAGAAATGACAAACATTTTTGTTGAATTTATCGATTGATTAATCGATTATACGATTAATCGTGTCAGCCTTACAGAGAGCCGAATGTTCGATTTGGACTGATTGATCCATTTGTAATATGTGCCATCTTTGCAAAATACCATCACAATGTCCATTTCTGCAGAATCTACTGCCAGTTTTTTTTAACCCATATCTTGCTGAATATTCATTTAAGCCACACCCATTTCTGTCTATCAACCAATCAAATTACTTGATGTAATTTATTGCTACAAATTCATAAACTGAACGCCAAACAGTGTAGATCCTGATCAGCAGAAGCCATCTGATCTGGATCTACTCTGTTTGCAAAGATAGGGGTTGTAGTGAACAGCAAGATAAGGGTTAAGATTTGTTTGTTTGGTTGATTTGAGGTTTAACGTCCCCGTCAACACTATAAAGGTCATTTTGGAGACGTTGCCTCCAGTTTAGTGGGACTTTAACTGCACACTGAGATGAAATGAAATCTCAAGCCCTGCCGCCCTATGAAACCATTAGGGTTTATAAGCATGGTCGGTCCGACTCGCACCGCTTTTCCTGGGCAGGCTTAGATCCCCCGAGCGGTTTACCAGTACTCGTGTTTGGGTCCCGCTCTGCGTGGAAGCATCACGCAGCCCATCTATTTCTTCAAGTCCGGATGGGTGGGGGCCGCCAGTTTTCAAGATGGAAATATTCATAGAAAGACATTCTTATAAATGTCTGAAACCCATGAACATGTGATAGGAATTAATGAAACTTAGCGAAAGCCCTATCATAAATTTCGGATAAAATGGCCACTCATGCGAATTCTTTTGATGCACCGCTTTCTACATGCATTATATGAGCCCCGCCAAGCGAATTTGTGTCCTCGAGCATTCCGTCATGACAAATTTCACCTGCGCATGCCCAGCCATTCAGAGGGCCTGGGATATGGCTTTCTGTCTGAGATTCCTCTTTATTCAATGCTTGTATGAGCGAGCAGAGAAGGTTCTGGCGAGATTGCGCGGATGCGCAGTCTCGCCTGAACCTTTGCTGCTCGCATAGGCGATAAGTACCAAAATCGCTTGACGGGGCCCATATGACAAAACAATACATAAAGTTTCAATGACTCGAGCACAGCTGGCTAGTTCACCATGGGTAACTCGAACTCGCTATATATAGTCCCCAGAAAATTCTTCCCATTGCTTCGGATATCTGCATGTTTAGGGATATAAAGAGGTTCTTCTTATTTGACCTTGAAAAGATATTTTTGTGTACTCATTAGAATCGCCTCAATGAGGCGATTCTAATGAGTACACACAATATACCTTTATTTTATAGAAGAGTTCTTCTGTCGCGGTTTATTTTTGTTTGAGCTTGTCTGTGGGTGTTTGTGTCGCTTATATTATTTTATTTTGGATAGCCTTTTGGCCAGTTTGTGGGAAAGTAACTGTCTTTTGGCTTTCCGCTGTTGGTGTTTCCGTTGGGGTCTGTTGCTTCATGTTTGTGTTTCTTTCCCTTTGGTGTCTCTGATGGGAGCTGTGTGTTGATTGTAACGATTCCTGATCATTGCCTTTACTTCTATTATTACTATCATCAGACTAACAAGTCGGTGAAATGGAGACCCATCTAAACCCCACATAATATAGAGAAAACTGAGGTTTAGTCGGACCCCTCGGAGTCTAACTGTTGGGTTTCTTTTGCTCCAGCAATTCTGTTGTATGCTGTCGAGTCCTCAACCTTGTTTCATCTCTGTAGTTTTTTTATTTGTATGTTCTCGGAGATGTTGCACTGATGAGTTAGGAAGCCGTCAACGGACTAAACAAAATTGGTGTATACCGCGACAGAGGTAAGGGCGAGGATTATAGCCATGAAAAATCGATTTAAGCCCCCCCCCCCCCCCAGTGGAATTCTTTCCTCTGACCGTTCCAAGGTGGTTCTTCTGTGGCGGTATGTTTATGTTGTTGTTTGTTACTACTTTCTGTGTGTATCACTTGTGTCTTTCTATTTTGGATGGCCATTTGGCCATTTTATGGGAAAGTAACTTTCCTTATAGCCATCCTTTGTTTTGGTTTCCATTATGGTCTGGTCGCTTCATGTTTGTGTTTCTTTCCCTTTGGTGTCTTTGATTGGTCGGGTAAGTTAATTGTATCGATTCCTGGTCTTTGTTTTAGTTCTACTTTAGACGGGTATACATCATTTCCTTATTTCTGTTCTAAGACACAGGTTGTTGGTACTCGATAAAACCGCCTAGATCAGGCTGTTCTTACAAACGATGATAAACGATGTTTGGAGTATAAATAAGAAAAGTATACAAATATTAGAAATTTTCACCAGAAAGACACGAAAGAATGCATTGAGTTACACGGATGTGTTATGGTATTGTTTGTTTGATTTGAGATTTAACGTCCCCGTCAACACTGTAAAGGTCATTTTGGAGACGTTGCTTCCAATTTTGTGGGACTTTTACCCGACATTGAGATGAAATGACATCTCAAGCCCTGCCGCCCAATGAAACCAACAGGGTTTATAAGCATGGACGGGCCGACTAGCACCGCTTTGCCTGGGCAGGCTTAGATCCTCTAAGCGGTTTACCAGTACTCGTGTGCAGGTCGGTTTCAACTCTGCGTGGAAGCATCATGCAGCCCATCTATTCCTTCAAGCCTTGATGGGCGGGGGCTGATTATGGTATTGTAAATCATCCCTTATATGTCTGTTTACCTGGGGCTATGCTTAACCAATAATGGCTTGAACTGCGCATGACTCGAACAATTTCGATCCCAAACGTGTTCGCATCACGAAAACATGCCTATATACTTGTTACCCCCTTGAACCCCACTTTTATATAGTAAAACTGGGGTTTACAGGGGTAAACCTTATTTTTCTTAGTTCTGCTCTAAGATATAGATATAGATATATTTTGAGCAGAAATAAGAAAAATATCACATTTTTTCATCTTAAAATTTTCATTTTTTCAATGATAAAGGTCACAATGTATTTGTATAGGCATGTTTTCGTAATGGAGTCATTTTTGTTTGATTATAATGTAAATTTATTCGCTTACAGTGATCCGCCCAACTTGAAGGCATTTTCTTGAATATATGGTATGTCAAGATTGTCACACAGAATCTTTGACAAGCTCACTTTCTTCAACTTGGTCAGCTGATCTGAAATATAAGTACATGCATCTTTATGACCTGTTTGTCACAATTTTATTTTGCGCATTTTCAGATACGAATTTAATTTGGTTTTTCGCAGTAACAGTATTATCCCTTTTATGTTAGTTTAGTAATTTATGCTGAAATGGCTGGATAATGTAATTATATGTTGCAAACTGTTTGGTTATGCATTGTTTTGTGTTAGACTGTATGATCATATAGTAAATACATGGTTAGTGTCTTTAATAATAAAATATAAGCCCCCGCCAATAGGGGCTTGAAGAAATATATGGGCTGCATGATGCTTCCACGCAGAGCTGAATCCGGCCCGCACACTAGTACTGGTAAACCGCTTAGAGGATCTAAGCCTGTCCAGGAACCGCGGTGCGAGGCGGACCGCCCATGCTAATAAACCCTATTGGTTTCATTGGGCGACAGGGGTTGAGATGTCATTTCATCTCAATGTCGGGTAAAAGTCCCACAAAATTGGAAGCAACGTCTCCAAAATGACCTTTACAGTGTTGACGGGGACGTTAAACCTCAAATCAAACAAACAAACAAATAATAATAAAATATAATCAGTGAGCCTTAGACAATTTTATAGGGGCGAGCTTTAGCGAGCCTCTATAAAATTGTCGCGGCGAACCGATTATATTTTATTATTAAAGACACTAATCATGTATTTAGTTTATACCGCAATTAAAAAAAAAACAGATCACTACATAAAACCCAGGCGTCTGTCAATAGCATTTTTACCGAATTTCTCCTATAGCCAGACGTCTGGCAATAGCATTTTTATCGAGTTTCTGCTATTGACAGACGTCTGGCAATAGCATTTTTACCGAGTTTCTGCTATTGACAGACGTCTGACAATAGCATTTTTACCGAGTTTCTGCTATTGACAGACGTCTGGCAATAGACACTCCGTAAAAAAATCAAGGGGTTTTGCAATACATAAGCAAATTGAAGCAAAAAGGACAGCAGACAGTGCGGCATATTAAACTATATTCAGTGCGCTGACGCGCATACGTAGTATAACGTGACGCCAACGAGTGCAAAATTTATGACGTCACCGCGACACAAAGACGTAGGAAACAACATGGACGCTAGAATAAAAGCTTCTCAGCGGTTTACATTCTGTATGAAAATCTGCAAATAAATTGTTTATTTTAGCTTTAGAAATTATTTTCGAGGTTGAGACGCAACTGCAGTAGCAGTTATTCTAACGGGCCATTCAAACCAGGAAAGGCGGAGAAGGTGAGAATTTCGCTGAAATTTCTGAAAATCTGTTAAAATTAATATTGCAAAGATTTAACTTGCAGTTTCGTTGTTTTCCCATGTATAGAAGGTTCATGTTATTGTTTACACTTGTAAATTAGTGACCTGGAATGTAGGTCCGGTCTATAAACGGTCACTAGACGTATTATAGGTCAGTAGAAGGTATTATAGGTCACTACCGATTATAGCGTGCAGTTATTCGACCCCCTTTATTAGGTTACTAGAATGCCTGATTGCGGTATAAAATATTATACTGTCCATAACCCTGGTATTGTTTTTACTATTTTTATGTCCTCGGACATGTTGTTTTTGCCCTGTCTGTTTGTACTTGGGCAACTTCAACGTTGGTCATCACTTTTGAACCGTTTGAGATACAACCTTCATATTTGGCATCTAGGTTTCCTGTGACAAGGGCTTTTCAAACATACTAACAATTTGACCTGTGACCTTGACCTTGACCCATGGCCTACTTTAAAGAAAAAAATAGCATTGGTCATAACTACTGAACCGTTTGAGGTAGAGCCTTCATATTTGACATGTGGTTTCTTTGTGACAAGGACTTCCCACTTACACAAAAATAACTGACCTTTGACCTTGACCCTTGACCTACTTTTAAGGAAAAATAACATTTGTCATAACTTTTGAACAATTTTAGTTAGAGCCTTCATATTTTGCATGTAGGCTCCTTGTAATAAGGGCTTCACACCCATACAAAACAATTTGATCTTTTACCATGACCTTGACCTTTGACCTATTTAAAGGACAAAAATAACATTGGTCATAACTTTAGAACTGTTTGAGATAGATCCTTAATATTTTGCATGTAGGTTCCTTGGGACAAGAACTTTACGTCCATACAAAACATTTTGACTTGTGACCTTGACCGTTGACCTACTTTAAAGAAAAAATAACATAGACCATAATTTTTGAACCGTTTGAGATTTGTTTGTTGGTTCCTTGTGACAAGGTCTGCACGCCCATACAAACAATTTTGACCTGTGACCTTGACCTGTTTTAAAGATAAAATTATTATTGGTCATATATTTTAACTGTTTGAGTTCAAACCTTTAAATTGAGCATGTAGGTTTCTTATGAGAATGTATTCTTACTCAAACAAACTTACTCTTGACCTGTGACATTTAAGGCTGACACGATTAATCGTATAATCTATTAATTGATCGATAAATTCCACAGAAATGATTATCATTTCTGATATGCTTTTAATCGATTACTTGATTGGTACAATTTACTACCCAAAGTTATGCCTAAAATAGCTGTATGAGTGGCAAACAGTGCAGACCCTGATGAGGGGACGCAGAATGCGGCGTCTCATCTGGGTCTACACTGTTTGCTCAGGCCTGTCTGTTCAAATATACATATAGTAAAGTGCAACATATGGTAAGAGTCATGCTCGGACAGAAAGCCAGACAGGTAAAAATTTGACAAAAACCTTAGCGATTACTAATCGATTATCGATCGCAATGACAGAGCTGATAATCGATTAACTTTTCAGCTCCGATTAGCCAGCCCTTGTGACATTGATCTTGACCTGTGACCAACTTCGAAGAAACAATTATCATGCCCGGGGACATATTCGTGTTTTACAAGCACATCTTGTTTAATTAATTATTGTGTAACTCCACTGGCTATTTATTTAAGCAAATTAACAAGTTTCAAGTATTCAAGTTTCAAGAAAGCGCGCTTAAATAATTGACCAGCTCCTTATAATCTAAATAGTGTTGACTGGGCTTTAAAACTTCAAATTAACCAACCACCACCTGCATCCGTGCTTTCTAGCACTCGTTTCTAAATTCTTATACCTTACAAATTCTAAACACGTTTTAATGTATTTCATAAGACTGCAACATTCGGCAGGCGGTTGGAAACACAACACCACACGGTATGACGTACCTGAGGTAAAACCAAGGCTGACCCCACCGCTAGAAATCCCTGGTGTCTCGTACCAGAACCGGTCCCCGTATTTTAAGGCTTCAAACTGCTTAGCAATGAGACAGGAGGCTGTTGCCCCGGTAACCGAGGAACCGTATTGGGTCTCACTGGCCACACCTGTATACAAGTCTATGTCCTCAGGATCGCTAACAAAATAAGACACTAAAGTAAAGGTAAGGCTGACACGATTAATCGTATAACCGATTAATCGATCGATAAATTCCACAAAATTGATTATCATTTCTGATTTGCTTTTATTCGATTACTTGATTGGTACAATTTACTACCCAAAGTTATGCCTAAAATAGCTGTATGAGTGGCAAACAGTGCAGACCTTGATGAGACGCCGCAGAATGCGGCGTCTCATCTGGGTCTACACTGTTTGCTCAGGCCTGTCTGTTCAAATATACCTATGGTAAAGTGAAACATATGGTAAGAGTCATGCTCGGACAGAAAGCCAGACAGGTAAAATTATGACAAAAAGCTTAGCGATTACTAATCGATTATCGATCGCAATGACAGAGCTGATTACCGATTAATTTTTCAGCTCCAATTAGCCAGCCCTAATTTAAGGTATGTGCAATTTGCATATTATTGGCAGATTTTACTAGAAATTGATTGGGCTGCATAATGCTTCCACGCAGAGCTGAAACTGACCACACATGAGTATTGGTAAACCGCTTAGAAGGACTAAGCCTACCCAGGCAAAGTGACGTGAGTCAGAACGTCCAGTGCATATAAGCCTTTAGCTTTCATTGGACGACAGGGCTTTAGGTGTCATTTCACCCCAATGTCGGGTGAAAGTTCCACAAACTTGGAAGCAATGTCTCCAAACTGATCTAAATAGTGTAACCTCAATTCAAACAAACAAAAAACATGATTTTTGAAATTATGAGCTCTCGAAGCTGATTGGAATTACCCACTTATATCTGTTTTTTTACTACATGGTGCTCCCATGCAGAGCTGAAACTCACCGAACTTTGCATTGGTAAACCATTTAGAACGTCTTAGTTGCCTAGACAAAGTAGTCGGACCATCCCGGTATATAAACCCTTGGCGGTTTACCTATGTAAACGGTTTCCGTTTGCGGTAGGATTCAAGATGTCATGTAATCTCAATATAGGGTAAGAGTCTAACAGCGTCTCCAAAATGATCTCATCTGTGTTGACAGTGAAGTAAAACCTCAACAGAACAAATATAAATGTGCATTTTATATTGAACATCGGCAACAGCTTCGACAAAATTTACTTACGCATAAACGAGCTGCAATGCAGTTATGGTATCTTCATCGTGGTCTGTGAGATCGTCCCAGCTCCAGTCTGTGACGTTATCAGCCAGTCCACATAAGCTTCGGAATGCCGTATAGGACGGTGTCCCCCACTCCCGACCCCTCATGATGTTCAGTGCCGCCAAGTCAAAACTGAGGTAGCCATCTTTAAATAGTTCGTTCCTCGCTGTGCTTTCCATGTATCTAGGGAATAGAAAACCAGTAGACAAGCGCAATACATTACGAAAACACGCCTATACCAATACATTGTAATCTTTAACGCCGAAAAAATGAAAATTTTGACGGAAAAATTGTGATATTTTTCTTATTTCTGCTCATAATATAGATTGTGGACACTCGTTAGAACCGCCTCATCGAGGCGGTTCTAACGAGTACCTACACTCTATATTTTAGAGCAGAAATAAGAACAATAAGGTTTACCCCTGTAAACCCCAGTTTCACTACATAATAGTGGGGTTCTAGGTGGGAGGGGGGGGGTCAAATTATATAGGCGTGTTTTCGTGATGATATTCCTTCACCAGGACCTGTGACCACGACCCACGAAACGGGAACAGTGAAAGGAGGGCACACGACAATCCCAACCTTTGCAAACAAACAGAGTATAAAGAATACCAGGTGAGTGTCTTTTGATATCAAGTTTATCAGGCAAGGCTTCGAGAACGCTTGTAGAATCGCGAGGCTTGCCGAGCGATTCTACATGCGTTCACGTAGCCGAGCCTGATAAACTTGATATCAAATGATACGAATCTGGTATTCTATTTATCAGTTTATCCCCTTGTACACTCTTAAATTAGTAATTTACGATAGTTATTGATGGTCCTCAGTACGTCCCAGCATTCACGTGGTCGATATATTTAGTATCAGCTGACCATAATTTTCCTTCGGTATTTTTTTTTTCATGTATTATTTCCATTTTTCTCAGTAGCAATAACATTTTTGTCATTTTTTCAGCGATCCGGTTCATTCATAAAAGTGCAATGGCATGTTGACGTGATAAAGCTCACTTGACCTGAGATAACATATCTTTATCAGGTCATTGCGTTGCAATGCAATATATATAGGGGGTAACTGATAAAAATCCATATCAGGTGTCTTCTGAAGAAGTCACCTGAACAGAATCTACTTAACATCTTGCAAAATTTAATGAATACACTATATCAAGTCATTTAATAGGTTGGCAGTCAGACATGGGTACAGCTAAATAAGTTTGTATAGTAGGATAAGGGTTTACCAGCGCCAGTCCGTGCCATGAATACCCTAATAAATACGTTCTACAAAAGGGTTATCCTTTGGAAGCAATGAATGCACCACGGAACTGAAAAATATGGAGTGTACATGTATGTTTTCTTGGCCAGACTAGCTAGTTTCGTCCAATTAGGCATCAATAGTGACCCTCAAATAGTTTCATAATTCCACAATGGAATCAATGATCCCAAAGGACAAGAAAATATATTCTTGCACGTCAGACAAGGAAATTCGTGATTTTACCCTAGGATAGAAATTTGTGTTTTGACCCTGGTGTTCCGACCCAAAATCGAATATAATCGCGTGTTTGATAAATGCACTGGTTGAATACGACCTCATATGCACCTTAGTTAAGGTTGACGTCATGCACGTTACGTGACGTCACTAAACATTCCTGTAGTGTCATCACAGTATGGCGGACGTTGGTAACCGAAGTGACTGCAGCATTAAAAATCCGCGCTAAAAATGGAAGGTATGCAAGAAAAAGAATCCTATATGGGTGTGAGGGGCGGATGGAAAAATCCGTCCCTCAGGATCACTGTCCGGCAACACTCGGCAAGCCTGGTGATGCCGGACAGTGTCCCTCGGGACGGATTTTTCCATCCACCCCTCACGCCCATATAAGATTCTTTTTCTTGCATTTATCATCAAATTCCCTGTCCGTTATAATGGCCTGTTAAATTTATAGCTCGTTCACTTGTCCGCCATAATGGTTGGTTAAATTTATACGTCTTTAGATTAATATAGCATTTCACTCGACTGTCATATTAAGGGGCGGCATAATTAACATCCCATTTACCATTCTGCAAGGTCCACCGGTTCGATTTATATCACATTTAACTGTCCGTCGCAAGGATCGGTTAAATTATTATCATATTCCCTATCCATCATAATGGCCGATTAAATTTATAGCTCGTTTACTTGTCCGCCATAATGGTTGGTTAAATTTATACCTATCTTTAAAGTTATATATCATTTTACTCGACTGTCATATTAAGGGGCGCCAAAATTAATTCATCATTTACCATTCTTTAAGGTCCGGCTAAATTTACATATTTATTACAGTTAGCCTATCTCTCATTAAGATTGTAAAACAGTTGACCGTTCCAAGGCAGTTCTTCTGTCGCGATTTATTTTTGTTATGGTTTGACTTTGGGTGTGTCGCTTATAGACGGATCCAATGTTTTGACACGTGACCTTGTTTACATTTCACTGCGCATGCGCCAATTACCTCCCCTGCAGAGGTACTCTTTTATCTGGTTGGCAAAACATGACTGTTGCCGTACAGTGTCAATGAGAATTTCGAATATTTATCGTGTGATTAAACTCGTTTCGTCTCCACAAAATTAACTGAACCTTGTCAGTTTGTGTTTTTAAAGTAATAAATGATATAGAACCAGTCTCTTCTGGCATTTTGTCGCACATTTTGTTGCCTAAAAAGCGTCATAAAAATACCCACCATCATGCCAAAACGTAGTCGATGCGCTTTATTTAACGAATGGAAATAAGATTAAAGCATGTACATTTTCTATCCAATTTTATACGAAAAAGAAGCAGTTTAATGTCAAAAATGGTTTGTGGCAAACAGTTTTGATAGAAAGACGATTTTCCAATCCTCAGGGATTGCTTATGCAATTGCTTTTCACTGTTCCATCAATTGACATCCTTTAGATACCTGTTGAAGGTCATTATTAAACCGATGTTCGTTCCTCGTATAACAACTGCTTGTTTGACATCCCTGGACTTTAAGTAGACTTAATTTTTATGTTCCTCGTGCGCCATCCTATGGCGTTTATATTTCGCAATTAATTCGATTTGCTAGAGTGTGTAGTCATGTAACTGACTTCAACATTCGTAATAAATTATTAACGGCTAAACTCCTTAATCAGGGTTACCTGTACCATAAACTACGCAAAGCCTTTTCAAAATTTTATAGACGCCATTCTGATTTAATTTCAAAATTCAATATTGGACTTAAATCTCTTCTGCAACAAGGTCTATCGGAACCCGAATTTTATGGTGACTTAGTATATAAATTCAGAAAAATATATAACCGCAATGACTTCAGCACCCAATTTCGTAAAATCATTCTTCGATATAAAAAGATTGGGTACAACATGGATATTATACGACAGACTGCATGCATGGTAGTTAACCCAATCACGGTTGGCAACTTTGCTCCCCTCTTTAATTGCACGCCGGTGGGTCAGGCCTCAGATTCTATGACGGCTCCAACGTAAAGGCTTATTGAGAATTAGAGAGATAATGTTGTTTGGTGCCTGATGCTCTGTCTCTGGTCGGGCTCATCGGAGTCTAATTGTTGGTTTTCTTTTGCTCCAGCATTTCAGTGGTTTCTTGCTGTTTAGTCCTCACCGTTGTCTCACCTCTGTGGTTCTTTGATTTTTGTGTTCACGGAGGTGTTGCACTGATGAGTTAGGAGGCCTTCATGCGGACTGAACAAATTATTTGTCTAAATCGCGACGGAAGTAAGGGCGAGGATTGTGGCCACGTAAAATCGATTTAAGCCCCCCAGTGGAAATCTTCCACTGACCGTTCCAAGGCGGCTCTTCTGTGGTGATTTATTTATGTTGTTGTTTGTTACTTACTGTGTGTATCACTTGTGTCTTTTAATTTTGGATGGCCATATGGCCATTTTGTGGGAAAGTAACTGTCCTTATGGCCTTCCTTTGTTTAGGTTTCCATTATGGTCTGGTCGCTTAATGTTTGTATTTCTTTCCCTTTGGTGTCTTTTATGGGTGGAGTAAGTTAATTGTATCAATTCCTGATCTTTGTTTTACTTCTAGTTAGATGTTTTGTGGGCTTTTGTTGTACCTTTCTTATATTCGATGCTGTTTTACTTAATGACCGGTATGAAGATCGCTTCAGTTTTGACGGTATCAAAACCTTCTAACCCACATGAGTATCACAAATACATTTAAAATATCAATATCACCCCTTAGGTTACACTCTGCTTCTTCTGTACGGATTCCCCATTCTATTAAGAACTTTAATACTATGTTGCCTTCGGTATTGGTTAGACCCTTAAATTTGTCTTCTGTAACTTCAGTTAATCTCAATGGAGCAGGCAATAGCAATGTTTTTGGGAGTAGACTATCTCCTCTCAAATCGCCTATCCTTCGAAAATATACTAATCCGTGGAAAAGAAGTGGAATGTATCCTAGTATTTCTAAGTTCAATGCTAAGAGGTGCAGATGTTGTTAGCACTTAAGCAGTGCGTCTACCGTTACTTCATCTGCAAACGGTAGACGCTTTTCTGTAGTTAACATGTCTGATTTGACATGACAGTCTACAGATTTAATTTATCTAATTACATGACGTGCTGCAAACTGTAATATGCAGTACGTCGGTCAAACTAACCGCATGCTTAAAACTAGACTGAACGAACATCATCGTAGAATGAGTAAGCTTAAGAAAACTGACACTTTCTTGTACCGTCAATTTCGACGTACAGGTCATTCTGTAAATAACATTGTTATACAACCAGTTGAAACACTTTATTACGATGCTAATTCTACAGCTAGATTCAAAATTATCAAAAGACATGAGGCTCAACTGAAATGGATTAAATCTTTACAGACCCCTTTTCCACTGGGATTTAATGACAACATTTATCATGAGGATAATATTTCCAGAATGCCGGACTTTGATATTTTCTCGCTCCTGGAATGTCGAAAACGCAGAACTAGATCTCACGGCACCAGGAAAAATGGTAACTTTAAACGTAATTTACGTGCGTTTAAACGAAACGATACGTTCATTACCCGTTTCTGTTTTACATCTTCTGGAAACCGAGGCGAATAAATTCTACGATAGTTCTACTCAGTTATATGATGCGGCTCTCTTAACTAGAGGCTATACTCGGCATACTCTCCGTCCTTTCATTGATTCTGAAATTAATCAAACGCCATTTCTTCAAAATATCCTTCATTAATAAGGGTATGGATTTTATAGATTTGCCCAGTATCTTCCGTGATAGCTCGGTGCTTTCCTGCTTATTTTCAAAATACTGAAACACCTATAATTTGCTATAAATATAACAAACCTGTTAGATCTATCATTTTTAATTTCAATAAACTTGTTTCAGCTCTTGATATTGATACTAATACTCCTGATTCATGTGATTGTAAAAACTCAGTGTATTGTTATCCTGCTGCTGGTCATGTAATTACTGGCAATTTGAAAATTATTCCTGATTCTAGCATAAGGAATATAATTTCTAAAGGACCGAAATATCGGTTTCCTTCTAAAATTGATTTTAGTAAATGTAGAGATGAAATCGCTGCTTCCTTGAATGAATTCGGTAATCGATGGTGTAAGCGAGAGTATGTTGAGCATAAAGCCCTTAAGGACTGGAATCTGAGCATTTTAAAATTAGTGAATAAACGCATTTCTTTCTATTCTCAATTACTAACTTATTACCGCCTAAGCCTAAGACGTCTTTACGTCATCTTAAACTAGGTATTCAAGAATTTCATAAGAAGTTTGTTTTGGCCCCTGCAGACAAGGCCGCAAACAACGTCGTCGTTGTTTGACGGCTCCACTATGTTAACACGCTTAAGCAGGAGCTTGGTGGTACTAAGGCCTATGAACTTCAGCCTTTAGCTGAAGAGAGAGCTATAGAAGATACACATATTTGTCATTCAGCCACCAAGTTTGCTGTGTGTGTTACCGAAGGCCAAGACAAGCTTCCTACGTTATACTGGTTACCAAAACTTCATAAAAGACCTTACAAAGCACGGTTTATTGCAAATTCTAGTTCTTGCACTACCACTGAACTTTCTAAATTATTAACTTCATGCCTTACTGCTATTAAAATGCATGTGATTAAATATTGCGATAAAGTCTTTGAAAGATCAGGAAGAAATCTTTTTTGGTCTATAAAAAATTCGAATGAGGTTTTAATGCTCTGTCTCTGGTCGGGCCCATCGGAGTCTAACTGTTGGTTTCTTTTGCTCCAGCATTTCAGTGGTTTCTTGCTGTCGAGTCCTCACCGTTGTCTCACTTCTGTAGTTCTTTGATTATTTGTGTTCACGGAGATGTTGCACTGATGAGTTAGGAGGCCTTCATGCGGACTGAACAAATTGTTTGTCTAAATCGCGACGGAAGTAAGGGCGAGGATTGTGGCCACGTAAAATCGATTTAAGCCCCCCCCCCCCCCCCCCAGTGGAAATCTTTCCACTGACCGTTCCAAGGCGTTCTTCTGTGGCGATTTATTTATGTTGTTGTTTGTTACTTACTGTGTGTATCACTTGTGCCTTTTTATTTTGGATGACCATATGGCCATTTTGTGGGAAAGTAACTGTCCTTATGGCCTTCCTTTGTTTAGGTTTCCATTATGGTTTGGTCGCTTATAGTTTGTGTTTCTTTCCCTTTGGTGTATTTGATGGGTGGGGTAAGTTAATTGTATCGATTCCTGATCTTTGTTTTACTTCTGCTTTAAATAAATTGAAATCCAGACATTTTCATGCTTCAAGTCTGTCTACTTACGATTTTACCACTCTTTACACTACACTTCCTCAAAATCTTATAAAAGAAAAGCTTAATGATTTAATTGAATGAGCTTTTCACAGAGAAGATTCTCTCTATCTTGCATGTAATGTCAGAAATGCATTTTTCACTTCTGAAGAGCATAAGAATTAAACACTTTGGTCATGTCAGAAAGTGTGTGATGCCCTTACCTTTTTACTTGACAATATTTATATTAGATTCGGTACTAAGTTATTTAGACAAATTGTGGGTATTCAGATTGGTACGAATTGCGCACCGCTTGTGGCTGATCTGTTCTTGTATTGTTATGAAAGAGACTTCATGCTGTCGCTTTCCATTGATAACCATTCTGAAATTATTGAAGCTTTTAGCTCCACTTCTAGTTATTTAGATGATTTATTAAAAATTGATAATACCTTTTTTGATCGTTTGATCAGTCAGATTTACCCCCCAGAACTTCAGTTAAATAAAGCAAATTCTTCTGATACCGAGGCCCCGTTTTTGGATTTACATCTATCTATTGTAGATGGGTTTGTTTCGTGCAAAATTTATGATAAACGCGATGACTTTGATTTTGAGCTTGTAAATTTTCCTTTTTTGGATGGTGATGTTCCTCGTGCGCGATCCTATGGCGTTTATAGTGCGCAGTTAATTCGATTTGCTAGAGTGTGTAGTAATGTAACTGACTTCAACACTCGTAATAAATTATTAACGGCTAAACTTCTTAATCAGGGTTATCGGTACCATAAACTACGCAAAGCCATTTCAAAATTTTATAGACGCCATTCTGATTTAATTTCAAAATTCAATATTGGACTTGAATCTCTTCTGCAACAAGGTCTATCGGAACCCGAATTTTATGGTGACTTAGTATATAAATTCAGAAAAATATATAACCGCAATGACTTCAGCACCCAATTTCGTAAAATCATTCTTCGATATAAAAAGATTGGGTACAACATGGATGTTATACGACAGACTGCATGCATGGTAGTTAACCCAATCACGGTTGGCAACTTTGCTTCCCTCTTTAATTGCACGCCGGTGGGTCAGGCCTCAGATTCTATGACGGTTGCAACGTAAAGGCTTTTTGAGAATTAGAGAGATCTAATTCAAGGTAATGTTGGTTGGTGACTGATGCTCTGTCTCTGGTCGGGCCCATCGGAGTCTAACTGTTGGTTTTCGTTTGCTCCAGCATTTCAGTGGTTTCTTGCTGTCGAGTCCTCACCGTTGTCTCACCTCTGTGGTTCTTTGATTATTTGTGTTCACGGAGGTGTTGCACTGATGAGTTAGGAGGCCTTCATGCGGACTGAACAAATTATTTGTCTAAATCGCGACAGCGACAGTAGTAAGGGCGAGGATTATGGCCACGTAAAATCGATTTAAGCCCCCCAGTGGAAATCTTCCCGCTGACCATTCCAAGGCGGTTCTTCTGTGGCGGTTTATTTATGTTGTTGTTTGTTACTTACTGTGTGTATCACTTGTGTCTTTTTATTTTGGATGGCATTATGGCCATTTTGTGGGAAATGGACTGTCCTTATGGCCTTCCTTTGTTTAGGTTTCCATTATGGTCTGGCCGCTTAATGTTTGTGTTTCTTTCCCTTTGGTGTCTTTGATGGGTGGGGTTAGTTAATTGTATCGATTCCTGATCTTTGTTTAACTTCTAACTAACAACAGTTATTACAGAAAACAATTCGTGCTACATCAACGGTAGAGTAAGGAACTGGAAGTTTTTTGCCCACCAGATAAAACGAGGGTAATGACCTTTGACCTTGTGTGACGTAGACTTTGGATGTGTCTATATCATTTTATTTTGGATAGTCTTTTGGCCATTTAATTTTTGTGGGAAAGTAACTTTCCTATTGGCTTCTGCTGTTGGGCTTTCCGTTGGGGTCTGTTGCTTTATGTTTGTGTTTCTTTATGGTGTCTCTAATGGGAGCACAGCTGTGGGTTAATTGTGTCGATTCCTGATCATTGCCTCTACATCTATATTTTATCACATTTACTTGTCTGCTTAAAATGTCAATTTAATTTATGCGTGTATTGTATTTATCTGTTTGGCGTAAATACAGGTTAAATTAATTGTCTGTCATGAAGGTCGATTAAATTAATATCACATTTACCTGTCTGCCATAGGACAGCGCCCTCCTACAACCCAGCGTGCGATCTCGTCTATGCCTCCGTAGTTTTTCCAAAATAGATAGTGTGGATGGAGGTAGGTGTCCGTTGTTGATACAACTGCATCTTCTGTCTCGTATTCTGTGTTGAAGAACTTCAATGATGGCGGTATCATAGAATGTCCCCTGCATAATCCAATTTTTAATCTACATTTTGCTGACACATTAGAAAAAGCATTACGATAACACATCCGTATGATATAGTGTATTTTTTTCATACCTAAAAAAAGTAATTGTCTGATGAAAATTTATGATATTTTTCCTATTTATACTCATTACATAGGTTTTTGGGACTCGTTAGAACCGCCTCGTTGAGAGGCGGTTCTAACGAGCACCCACAACCTATGTCTTGGAGCAGATATAAGGAAAATAATGTATACCCCCTCTAAACCCCAGTTTTCTCTATATAAAGTGGGGTTTAGGGGGTCTTCATTTCACGGACTTGTTCACGTGATAAGGCTTTCATCTTCAAGCACTACCAGAGCCGCACATGCGCATTCTTCCATGAGACTACCTCGAGGCCTCCTTTTCATCTTTACATACTGGGAGCAGCTTATGCCCTGGTTCGCCCGAGCATTTGCTGGTCGTCTGTTCAAAAAGAACATTTTTTTTTCTCTCCAGCGTGTTATTTGTGCATGCCTTAATGTGTGAACACTAAATATTAGGGCTGGCTAATCGGAGCTGAAAAGATAATCGATTATCAGTCCTGACATTGCGATCGATAATCGATTAGTAATCGCTAAGGTTTTTGTCATAATTTTACCTGTCTGGCTTTCTTCTGAGCATGACTCTTACTAGATATTTCGCTTTACCATATGTATATTTGAACAGACAGGCCTGAGCAAACAGTGTAGACCCAGATGAGACGCCGCATAATGCGGCGTCTCATCAGGGTCTGCACTGTTTGCCACTCATCCAGCTATTTTAGGCATAACTTTGGGTAGTAAATTTGTCCCTATCAAGTAATCGCTTAACAGCAAATCAGAAATGATAATCATTTTTGTTGAATTTATCGATCGATTATACGATTAATCGTGTCAGCCTTACTAAATATGTGCTTAGGACAGTTCAGTGTGCTCTAAATGCTTTCTTTATTGCTGGCATATCATAGAATGCACCTTGAAATATCCACTTTTGATTTTTGTAGGAGTACATTATTTTCGCATCCTTTGTTCAGGTTTCCATTATGGTCTGGTCGCTTCATGTTTGTGTTTCTTTCCCTTTGGTGTTTTTGATGGATGGAGTAAGTTAATTGTATCGATTCCAGATCTTTGTTTTACTTCTACTTTATTCAAACATTTATCAATACGACCTCAAAAAGTAATCCCTTGGAAGCCTGGAATACATAACAAATCTGAAATTGTAGAGGGTTCACGCTTTGTTTCTGAGCCACAGTAGCTAATTTCGGCCAATTAAGCCTCCTTAGTGACTTAAAGGTCATTCAAAATTCCACGAAGGAATCGCTAGGGAAAATAATCTCCACTGTGATGAAGGGTAGGGGCC
Organism: Lucinisca nassula; assembly: GCA_963580285.1. Classification (NCBI taxonomy): domain Eukaryota; kingdom Metazoa; phylum Mollusca; class Bivalvia; order Lucinida; family Lucinidae; genus Lucinisca; species Lucinisca nassula. The sequence goes on from OY757027.1 coordinate 83,660,158, forward strand.
TTCATACGCCCATTTATTAAATGATTGTCTTCGTAATTATTGAAATTCGGCCATATTTGAAACCCAACATACGTCACGTGTAAAAAATATTAAATTTACATGTTCAACTGAACTTGAATTCGTTTTAGAGGAAAACAATGTCCCCCACCATTAATGTAAATTAAACATCGATTTAACTTTGAAAACTAGGTTTAACCCCTCCCCACCACACCCCTAAATTTCACTGACCATTCCAAGGCGGTTTTTCTGTCGCGGTTTATTTTCGTTACGGTTTGTCTTTGAGTGCGTGTATCGCTTATATGTTTTTGTTTTGGATAGCCAATTGGCCTTTTTGTTGGAAAGTAACTCTCCTTTAGGCTTTCCGCTATCGATGTTTCCATCAGGGTCTTGTTATTTCATGTTTGTGTTTCATTCCCTTTGGTGTCTCTGATGGGAGCTGTTGGTTAATTGTATCGACTCCAGAACATTGCCGTCATACCGGCCCCGATAGCTCAGTTGGTAGAGTGTCCGCTTCGGGGAACGGGAGGTCACGGGTTCTATCCCGGGCCGCGACATACCAAAGTCGTTAACAATGGTACTAGCTGCTCCTCGCTTGGCACTCAGATTTACGGGGTAGAGCTAGGACTGGTCGACCCAGTGTCAGGATAATGTGACTGGGCGTGGTATCATGTAATATGTCTGGGACATGATACTTCAGTGAGGCAGCACTATAAAAGTGAGCATTGGGCGCCCTGTCGCAACCAGACACCGTCGTGATATGACTGAAAAATTGTTGAAAGCGACGTTAAACCCGAATTCACAGACACACACATTGCCGTCATTTCTATTATATGTCACCAACATCTTAGGTGTACACAATCATTTTGTTCCAACATTGACAGTTTCGGGAGCATTGACCCTTAAAAAGTCCAAGATCACCAAAATCTAAACATATCTTGGTGGAATGTAATGATAGTATGTACCAAGTTGGACCAGCATCAGTCAATACATAAAGTAGATAGGATGCAGAAAAGACATTTGTTTCCAAAAATTGACATTTATATTATAATCCTGTGACCTTATAAGTTAAGACCAAGGTCACCAAAATCTAATCAATTCTTTGATGGATTGCAATGATATATAGGCCCCGTCAAGCGATTTTGGTACTTATCGCCTATGCGAGCAGCGAAGGTTCAGGCGAGCCTGCGCATCCGCGCTCATACAAGCAGTGAATCAAGAGGAACCTTCAGACAGAAAGCCATATCCCTGGCCCCTCTGAGTGGCTGGGCATGCGCAGTTAAAATGTGCCATGACGGAATGCTCGAAGACACAAGTTCGCTTGGCGGGGCTCATATTGTACCAAGTTTGACCAAATTTCATCAATTCGTACATGTATCAGACATGGTTAAGACAAGCCAAAACTGACAATTGTTGGAGGCGTGTGTCCATAAAAAGGTCAAGGTCACCAAAATGTAATTAAGTCTTTGGTAGGTTGCATTGATATATTGCAGCTAGTTTGACCAAATTTCATCAAAACGTACATGAAAAAGGGGCAGACAAGCAAACATAAACCGATTGTTTGGAAGCTTGTGCCCGTAAAAGAAGATCAAGGTCGCCATAATCTAATCGAATCCTTTGTGAGCCCTTTTGACTCCAAACTGACAGCTTTTGGGAGCCTTTGCTCTTGAAAATAAGGTCAAATAAGTTCTGAAATTAGATCCTTTGGAAGCCAAGAATACACCCAATAAATCAGAATAGCAGACTCGGTTTTAGTAAAAAAAAGCCATCAAAATCTAATGACTTTTCCCTATCCTAATTATGTATCTGCGTAAATTTGGTCGGAATCCATCAAACCGTTCAGGGGATATAGTGCTTTGGGGATGAGGACATAGATATGCGGCAAGAGTTCATATGGCAAAAGGCGCTCTTCGCAATATGGATAAAATAGACACGAAGCCGCACATTATATCTAGTAGAAGTAAAACAAAGATCAGGAATCGATACAAGTAACTTACATCACCCATCGAAGACACCAAAGGGAAAGAAACACAAACATGAAGCGACCAGACCATAATGGAAACCTAAACAAAAGAAGGCCATAAGGACAGTTACTTTCCCACAAAATGGCCAAATGGCCATCCAAAATAAAAAGACACAGGTGATACACACAGTAAGTAACAAACAACAACATAAATAAACCGTCACAGAAGAACCGCCTTGGAACGTCAGTGGAAAGAATTCCACTGTGGGGGGGGGGGGGGGGGGGGGGGGCTAAATCGACCTTACACGGCCACAATCCCCGCCCCTACCCCTGTCGCGGTATACACTTAATTTAGTTTAGTCCGCATGAAGGCTTCCTAACTCATCAGTGTAACATCTCTGAGAACATACAAATAAAAAAACTACAGAGATGAAACAAGGTTGAGGACTCTACAGCATACAACAACAGAATTGCTGGAGCAAAAGAAAACCAACAGTTAGACTCCGAGGGGCCCGACTAGGTCTGCTCTCTAACAGTGGTGTGAATCTAAGACTAGTTCTTGTATTTACCTGAATGCTATGGAGAATGCCTGGAACATGGAAGCATCCGTGTCTTTTTCATAACCGTAGCTGTTGGTTGGCGTGGTTAATCTGTACTTCTCCATAATATCATCGGCTATGAGTGTCGGTAGATACTGACTGTTGCAAACAAAGAATACACAGGTATCAGTATGCTTATTTAGTCTTATAAGAATCTTATATGGGTGTGAGGGGTGGATGGAAAAATCCGTCCCGAGGGACACTGTCCGGCATCACGAGGCTTGCCGAGTGATGCCGGACAGTGAGCCCAAGTGACGGATTTTTCATAGTTGTAGCTGTCAGTTGGCGTGGTTAATTTGTACTTCTCAATAATATCATCGGCTATAAGTGTCGGTAGATACTGACTGTTACAACAAATGAATACACAGGTATCAGTATGCTTATGTAGTCTAATACAGTAGAACTTCGCTGGCTCGAACACCGATGGCTCGTTTACCATGGATGTATCGAACCCATTCTTGAGTCCCTAGCGAAATCCTCTACATAAGAAATAGTGGGGGATAATTAAGGAGGTTTAAGTCTTTTATCTTGCAAATGTATGCTGTGTGTACTCATTAGAATCGCCTCGATGAGGCGATTTTAATGAGTACACACAGCATACATTTTCATTATAGAACACCATAAAGATGTCTTAAAGTATCTCGTTATGCCTCCTGACAGTAACCCTCAGTGGCTCGAACTCCCCCTGTCTCGAACAGATTTTCGAGGTCCCAAAGGTGTTCGAGCCTTTGAAGTTCGACTGTACTCTCTAACCTTTATCACTCGCTGGGTTAATTCAGCAGACAAACTTTTGATATTTTATTCATTTTTACTCAGGAAACAGGACTAACTGTCTCCATAGGAGACAATTGCATGAACGGTCGAACCTGTTTTCTGGGAAAAGTAAGAAATATATTTCAAAATATTTACATTTCCAGTGTAAAGTCTAATGTAAACCTATAGAAAACAATTGCGTTCATGAACGCATCGAATTACATAATTTCAGTGACGTCAAGTGACGTCATTCTAAACCACTGTTCTTTACGGGCGTTGATGACGTCAATGCTGCTCCGCTCTTTGTAGAAAAAATAGCGTGTAAATGTTTTTCAGCTTTAAAAGTTTGCCCTACAACCATTTTTTTCGCCCATTGACCAGGTGCAAATAATGTAAATATAAAAAATAAACTTAATTTTTCTGCTTTTCATGAAAGTATGAACGACAGTGGGTCGCGAGCAAAGTTTACTTTGCATGCGACCCACTGCGTTCATACTTCCATGAACTGCAGAAAAATAAATTTCATTTCTTAAATGTCTGCCAAAAATACACAGCATGTTGAGCGTTAAATACTATGAATATGCATATAGAGTTAATATGTGTCAGTGTGTTTACTCTGTTGCATTCTTAGCCCAGTCCTGCTGAATATTTAAATATGTCACACCCACTACTGATTATCAGCCAATCAGATTACTTGATGCAAAACTATTGCAACAAATTCATAAACTGGACGGCAAACAATGAAGATTCTGATCAGATGGCTTCTTCAGAAGCCATCTGATCTGGATCTACATTGTTTCAAAGATAAGGCATAACCGGGCTCAGCAGGACAAAGGTTAGTATTGTAAGGCTTATAATATGGTAAGGCCCCGTTGTCTGTCTGTCGTCGGTTGTCTGTCAACATTTTCAAACATCTTCGTCTCTGAAACCACAAGGCCGATTGGAGTCATATTTCATGTGGATCATTCATGGGATGGGGGAACGAAATTTTGTTCGCAGGCTCCAGGTCACGTGACCAAGATGGCGGTCACGCCCATATAAGGTAAAAAACATTCAAAAATCTTCTCCGGAACCAGTGGGCCGATTGGCCTGAAACTTGGTATGTAGCATTAGGGACTCGGGCCCATCATATCTTGTTCAAATGATGACCTTTGGATGACCTTGACCAATTTTAGGCAAATGTCAAATTTGGTCGCATAGACTTTTGTATGGGAAAAAGTAAAAACCGTGTATTTTTTGGAAACTATTATAGCCTGTGATCTGAAATTAGTAGATGCAGTAAGCTAAGTGAGTGGATGAAACTACATGAGTATTCAAGATCAAGGTCATTCTTTGACCTTTGTTCAAGGTCATTCAGATATGAGAAATAAAACTTATTTTTCTCAGAAACCACACAGCCATTTGTAACGAAATTTCATATGATTTTTTTTATTTGAGGTTTAACGTCCCCGTCAAGACGGTAAAGGTCATTTTGGAGACGTTGCTTCCAATTTTGTGGGACTCTCACCCGACATTGAGATGAAATGACATTTCAAGCCCTGCCGCCCAATGAAACCAATTGGGTTTATTAGCATGGACGGTCTGCCTCGCATCGCGGTTCCTGGACAGGCTTAGATCCTCTTTGCGGTTTACCAGTACTAGTGTGCGGGCCGGATTCAGCTTTGCCTTGAAGTATCATGCAGCCCATATATTTCTTCAAGCCCCTATGGGCGGGGGCCGAAATTTCATATGAAAGTTTTTAAGAACAAGTAAATGACAATTAATCAATATGAATTTGGTCACATGACCAATATGACCATAATGCCCATATTAGGTAAAAAAAAACTTCAGAAATTTTCTTTTCTGGAACCAGTGGGCCGATTATCATGAAACTTGGTATTTGGCATTGGGGACTCGGGACCCATCAAAATTTGTTCAGATGATGACTCCTAAATGACCTTGTCCTATTTTAGGCCATGGTCAAATTTGGTCGCATAGACTTTTGTATGGGAAAAAAGTCAAAACCGTGTATTTTTTGGGAAAATATTGCACCTGGTGATCTGAAAATTGGTAGATACAGTAAGCTAAATGAGTGGATGAAATGACATGAGTATTCAAGGTTACGGTCATTCTTTGATCTTCATTCAAGGTCATTCAGATATGAGAATTAAAACTTATTTTTCTCAGAAACCACTGAGCCGGTTGTAACCAAAATTTCATATGCAAGCTTTTAAGAACATGAAAATGAAAATTAATTAATATGAGTTTGATTACATGACCAATATTGCCGCCATGCCCATATTAGGTAAAACCCCCTTAGACATGTTCTCCTTCAGAATATGTGGGTTGATTATCATATAACTTTGTATATGGCAACTGGGGCTCGAGCCAATTACAATGTGTTCAGATGATGACTCCTAAATGACATTGACCTATTTTACGCTAAGGTTAAATTTGGTCAAGTAGGCTTTTGTATGGAAAAAAATCAAAACCATATACTTTTCGGAAACTGTTGCAGCTTATGTCCTAAAATTGGTAGATGCAGTTAGCTAAATGAGGTATTTAAAATACCTAAGTATTCAAGGTCAAGGTCATTCCTTGTTCTTAGTCCTAGGTCACTCAGATATGAGAATTATAACACATTTTTCTCAAATTCGCTGGGCCGTTTGTAACCAAATTTCATATGAAACCTTTAGGGAAGACTGTAGTATGACCAGGGTCCGACGTCTGCTGTATGTTGTCTGTCTTTCAACATTTTCAAACATCTTTTTCTCTGAAACCGCTGGGCCAGTTGAAGTCATATTTCATGCGGAGTATTTATTGGATGGGGGAACGAAAGTATATAGGTGAGGTCCAGGTCACATGACCAAAATGGCCACCAGGCCCATATAAGGTAAAAACCCTTCAAAACTGTTCTTCTTCATTACCAGTGGACCGATAATCATAAAACTTAGTATGCAGCATTTGGAACTCGGATCCACCATAGTTTGTTCAAATGATGACCCTCGGATGACACTGACCTATTTTACGCCAAGGTCAAATTTGCTCAGATAGACTTTTGAATGGGAAAAAGTCGAAGCTGTGTATTTTTAGCTCACCAGAGCCGAAGGCTCCGGGGCAGCTTATAGGATAGGCAGTTGTCCGTCGTCGTCTGCGTCTGCGTCGTCTGGCGCCAACACTTTCAAACGACATCTCCTCTTAACCCACTGGGCCGGTTGGGCCCAAATTTTATCTGTAGCATCCTTGAGCTTGGGGATTGAAAGTGTGTGTGTTTTTTTTTTTATCAAATTCGGCTCATTAGTTTGGTTGGAATGGCAACTTGTAGTTTCCATAGACTTATAATGGGGGGAAATTGAAAAATGGCATTTACTTCCAAGCCTCTGCAGATATTTTGACAAAACTTTCATAGAAATGTTCCATAGGTAATCTACTATCTGCCGTATGATTTTAGGCCTTTTGCTCTTTTTTATTGGTTGCCATGGAAACCTAAATGCAAAAAATAGACAAAAATACTTACAAAATCATCTCCTTAGAAACCATATGCTTTAGGTGGCTGAGACTTTATGAAAATATTCACCATATTTGCCTTTACAGGTTTTGTGTTTTTTATGATATTTGGCCTTTTAGTTTTCTTGCTATGACAACTTAGAGTTTCCATTGACTTACAATAGGGAAAACTGACATTTACTGCCAAGTCATTGCAGATATTTTGACAGAACTTACATAAACATGTTCCTTGAGTAAACTTCTCTCAGCCATATGCTTTTATGTCAACCTGGGGGTCCCCTAGGTTGTGCCGGGGCTATGCCCCGTCCCCTCCACCTCATAAAATGCCTTATATCTCAGATCCCAACCCCTAAACCATATATATTCTTGTTCCGTATGATAAGATGCATTGAAACTTGGGGTATATGACTGGGTACTCAAGCCAGTCATAGTTTGTTCAAATTATGACCCCTGAATTACCTTGACCTATTTTACGCCAGGGTCACATTTGGTCACATAGACTTTTATATGAGAAATATCAAAACCTTATATTTTTCAGAAACTGTTGCCGTTTGTGATTTGGAAATTGGTGGATGCAGTTAGCTAAAGGAGTAAATTGAATTGCACGAGTATTCAAGGTCAAGTCCGTTCTTCGACCTTGGCCAAGTGACGCTGAGATGAAAATTAAAACTTATTTTCAACAGGAACAACTAGGCCGTTTGTAATTAAATTTCATTCGAAAGGTTTAGGAACTAGAAAATGAAAATTAATAACAAGAGGGCCATGATGGCCCTGGATCGCTCACCTGATCCATAGAGTAAAAAGTGGGCCCCGGGGAGGGCCATTATTGACCCCAGGGCTATAAAGTGCATAATGTTGAAGGAGGTCAAAAAGGTGAAGCTTCACACCAAATAACAACAAAGGCTATAATTTGAACAATCTTGGCAAAGGTCCACTAGATGAAACTACACACCAAATATCAAAGACCTGGGCATTGTGGTTTCAGAGAAGAAGGTTTTTCTAAAGATATTCCCTACATAAGCCTATGTAAAACTAAATGGCCCAAGGACTATAATTTAAACAATCTTGATAGAGGTCCACTATCACACCAAATATCAAAGATCTGGGTCTTGCTGTTTCAGAGAAGATTTTCAAAGATTATCGCTACATAAGTCTATGTAAAACCAAAGGGCCCCTGGGCGGGGGCATTTGTGTCCCTACGGCTATACTTTGAAAATCTTGGTAGAGGTCCACTACATGAAGCTCTATACCCAATATCAAAGGCATGTGCCTTGCAGTTTCAGAGAAGAAGATTTTTAAAGATTTCCCTATATAAGTCTATGTAAAACCAAAGGGTCTCGGGACGGGGGCATTTTTGGCCCCAGGACTATAATTTGAACACACATGATAGAGGTCCACTAGATGAAATTTCACACCAAATATCAAAGACCTAGGCCTTGTGGTTTCACAATAGAAGATTTTTAAAGGTTTTCCCTATTTAACCCTTGTCCTGCTGAATATTCATATATGCCACACCCACTACCGATTATCAACCAATCAGATTTTCCTGTAGCAAATTATTACAACAATTTCACAATCTGAATGAAAAACAATGTAGATCCTGATCAGATGGCTTCTTCAGAAGCCATCTGATCTGGATCTACATTGTTTCAAAGAAAAGGCATATCCGGGCTCAGCAGAACAAGGGTTAAGTCTATGTAAAACCAAAGGGCCCCCGAGGCGGGGGAATTTTTGGTCTCAGGGCTATCATGAATTTGAACAATCTTGGTAGAGGTCCACTAGATGAAGCTTCATACCAAATATCAAAGACCTAGGCCTTGTGGTTTCAGAGAAGAAGATTTCTCAAGATTTTCCCTATATAAGTCTATGTAAAACCAAATGGCCCAGGGGTGGGGGCATTTTTTGGCCCCATGTCTATAATTTGAACAATCTTGGTAGAGGTCCACAAGATGAAGCTTCATACCAAATATCAACGACCTAGGCCTTGTGGTTTCAGAGTTCTTCACTCCCCAGACACCTTCAACGTCAAAATTGACTTAACAGTACAACACTTCCCAAGGGTGGGGAGGAAACGGGCTGGCCCAGTTCTTCCAACCCCAGTCACCTTCCGCGATATATATGTGATAAAACTGTATAAAACTACCAAATGGTGGGGAAGAAATGGGCCGGCCCAATTCTTCCCCACCCAAGACATCTTAAGCGATATGACTGACATAACTGTACAACACTACACAAGGGTGGGGAAGAAACGGGCCGGCCCAGTTCTTCCCCACCCCCTGCCCTATCACCCCCCAGTCTCTAAATTCTATTTATATTTGAGCTCCAAACATTTGCTGCTTATTTTATCTTTTTAGTTCATACCAATTTTTGTCCTAAAAAAAGGAAATTTATCAAAAGAATTATTAGTAAACAGAAAAATCTGGGGTGGAGAAGAACTTAGCCGGCCCAGTTCTTCCCCACCCCCAGTCTCCAAATTCTATTTATATTTGAGCTCCAAACATTTGTTGCTTATTATATCTTTTTAGTTTATACTAATTTATGTCTTAAAAAGCAAAGAAAATTTATCACAAGAATTGTAAGTAAACTGAACAAGAGCACCGCATGCGGGTGCCAACGCTCGGCTGCAGTTTCTTTTAGTTAAACAAAAATTCTAAGTCGAAAAAGGGGCATAACTGTGCCAAAAATATTTTAAGGGTTACCTCACCTATTGGTATGAGTTCCCCTTTTCATAATGAACAACTTGTCCGAGTTTCAAGTAAATATGTTCAGTAATGACAGAGATATTACAAAATGTCCAAGTTTTTGCAAAAATTCTAAGTCCAAAAAGGGGCATAACTGTGTCAAAAATATTTTGAGAGTTACCTTAACTATTGGTATGAGTTCCCCTTTTCATAATGAACAACTATTCCGAGTTTCAAGTTAATATGTTCAGTAATGACAGAGATATTACTAAATGTCCAAGTTTTTGCACAACGACGACGCAGACGACGACAGAGCTATGACAATACCTCGTCCTTTCCTTCGATAACAGCCGAGCTAAAAATCTGGAGTGGGGAAGTTATTCCCAACCCCCAGTCTCCAAATTCTATTTATATTTGGGCTCCAAACATTTGTTGCTTATTATATCTGTTTAGTTAATACCAATTTATGTCAGAAAAAACTAAGAAAATAATCATTGATACTGGAATAGGGATGAAAATTTCCTTGGACCTTCATTTTGCCATTCAAGCTGTAAAGACTCAAAACTAATTCAGAATGGTTTCTTTTCGAATTTTTAACAATTTGTGAGGCATCAATTACGCATTCACTATGGTTCTAAAATAATTTCAGGTGGGAAGAAACTGATTGGGTGGCGAAGAAACTGACTAGTCAGTTTCTTCCCCGGGGAAGAACCGGGCCGGCCCTGACTGGGGGGAAGAACCGGCCTGTCACACCGGAACCATTTGAACAACTTTGAAAGGGGACCACCTAAGGATCATTCCTGTGAAGTTTGGTCAAAATCCGATCTGTGGTTTAGGAGGAGATGTCGTTTGAAGAAAAAGTTTACGCACACACACACACACGCACACACCCACGCACACACGCACGACGGACAAAAAGTGATCCCAAAAGTTCACCTCGTCACTATGTGACAGGTGAGCTAAAAATAGGCCTTACACCCCTTATATGACAAATGGACATGTCCAACATATAGCAATGGAACAGTCCATTAGCATACAATGGGTTAAGAGCTGTCTTCTCTGGATCTACAGTTTGCATAGGTAACTTTATTGTTCTACAGACTGTAAGTGTTACTTATTCAATGACAGTAAGCACTCAATGAGCCGATCATTTCTGAGAGTAATTCAAGCCAAAAAACATTTATATAATACATGTTGTTAACAATTTTCATTTTGAAACAGACTCCGTACAATTGTTAGATCATAGTTTGTCCCTAAAATGAAAATCAGTCATGACAGAATGCAGACCAACTCTTTTTAACTTTCCTTGATATTTCTTGTTTCTGTTTTGTAAACTTCATAAATCTCCAAAACAATTGCATAAAACCAACAAACAAGAGGGCCATGATGGCCCTGGATCACTCACCTGATCCTTATGGTAGATAATATAACGTGGAGTGGAGGGTTTGAGCAATTTTGGCTGACAAAGAACATTTCTGTGAAATTATTTCAAAATCAATCTAGCTATTTAGGAACTTAAGTGGTTTTAAGGGTTAGATTTTTTTTTATCTAGTGGCTACCCTGTTCAGTGGAAAATTTCATTCATGGAACATTCCTTCAAAATTGTTTTCTTTTTAGAGGAAGAAGTCTTTCAAAAGACCCCTTTGACAATATAGCTTGACAGGGGTGGGGGAAGGGTATGGTCAAGATGAGCAACATTCTGAGAAAGTTTGATGATGATAGGACCTAACCTGTGGCCTCTATAGTGTTTACAAGGGGGGGGGGGGGGCTTTGAAAAAGGTACCCCTCTATTCATAAAATAGCCCTCTTGACCAAGGTATTACCAAACAAGAGGCCCATGGGCCACAATGCTCACCAGAGCTCAGGGGGGCACTGCCCACTGGCAGCCATGTATGGTTTCAGGTTTTAATTTATTGATTATGAAGTCTCCCAAACAAACCCCCATTTCCAAATGAGCACCCATGTGGACTCTGTATCTGAAATATTAGGCCTTTTATGAGGAGGAGGGATGAGACATGGACCCAACAGAGCCCAGACTGGTATCACTGAATCCTACTTATCATAAGGCACAAGAATATATATGGTTTAGGGGTTGGGATGTGAACTGTTCCTCAGATATAAGGCCTTTTAAGCTGCTGAGGGGTTGGAGCATGGCCCTGGCAGACCCCAGGAAAGCCAAGATTGTTGACGCTGAATGTGTCTTATAATAAGGACCAAGAAAATATATTGTTTAGGGGTGGGGATATGAACAGTTTCCAAGATATGCGGCCCTCTTATGAAATGATGAGGGGAGGAATGGCCCCTGTGGACCACCTAGTTGGTGTGACTGAATGTGTCTAATCATAAGAAACAAGAATATATATGATTATGAGGTGGGGATCTTAATGGTGTCTGAGATATAATTATGGCCTTTTATGAAGTGGAGGGGTGGGCCATGACATCAGTATGTTGCCCTAGCACATAGAGACCCCACGTTGATGTGATTGAATGAGTCTTATAACAGGGAACACAAATATACATATTTTAGGGGTGGGGATCTGAACAGTTTCTGAAATATATGGCATTTTATGCAGAGAAAGGGTGGGGCATAGCCCCAGCAAACCCCCAGAGACCCCCAGGTTGGTATCACTGAATGTGTCTCATCATAAGGAACAAGAATATATAGGTTTAGGGGTGGGGGGTTCTGAATGGTTTCTGAGATATTGAGCCTTTTACGAAGTGGAGGGAGATGGGCATGGCCCGGGCCAGGGGACCTCCAGGTTGGTTTCAATGAATGCATAGAAACTACGTAGTATGACCCATCTTTTTTCTTATGAATATTTTCATTGATCTTAAAGGAACTCATTTTTGATTTTTATTTGCCTTCACTGCAGCTGGTGTTGTGCCGTGTGGCGGCCGTAAAACGTCTCCCCGTACATCAACCATAGTGCAGTTTATATTTTACTTTTGGTCCTTTGAGATCAGCGTGAATATTCTGAGAAATCAGAAATAAATTATAAGTTTAGACTCAAATTCTAGACTGGTTTTATAATTATTTGGACCTCATTTTGATTTATATCAGTCTTTGAATCGACTGCCTATTCGAAATTCGCAAAATTGCAGTATGCTTCCTCTGGCTTTCGTTGCCGGATCATTACAGGGTCACTGATGAGGCTTTATTAGCCGAAACTACGTAGTATGACCCATCTTTTTTCTTATGAATATTTTCATTGCTCTTAAAGGAACTCATTTTTGATTTTTATTTGCCTTCACTGCAGCTGGTGTTGTGCCGTGTGGCGGCCGTAAAACGTCTCCCCGTACATCAACCATAGTGCAGTTTATATTTTACTTTTGGTCCTTTGAGATCAGCGTGAATATTCTGAGAAATCAGAAATAAATTATAAGTTTAGACTCAAATTCTAGACTGGTTTTATAATTATTTGGACCTCATTTTGATTTATATCAGTCTTTTAATCGACTGCCTATTCGAAATTCGCAAAATTGCAGTATGCTTCCTCTGGCTTTCGTTGCCGGATCATTACAGGGTCACTGATGAGGCTTTATTAGCCGAAACTACGTAGTATGACCCATCTTTTTTCTTATGAATATTTTCATTGCTCTTAAAGGAACTCATTTTTGATTTTTAATTATCATAAGAAACAAGAATATATATATGGTTTTGGGGTGGAGATCTGAATGGTTTCCAAGACGTTTCACCTTTTATGAAGTGGAGTTGTGGGGCACAGCTCCCGTGCGGCCCGGGAGACCCTTAGGTTGGTATCACTGAATGCGTCTTATCATAAGGAACATGAATTTATATGCTTTAGGGGTGGGGATCTGAACGGTTTCTGAGATACTGGGCCTTTTACGAAGTGGAGGGGGTAGGGCATAGCCCCGGCACATCCTAGGGGACCCCCAGATTGGTGTCACTGAATGCGTCTTATCATAAGAAACAAGAATATACATGGTTTTGGGGTGGGGATCTGAAGGGTTTCCAAGATATATCACCTTTTATGAAGTGAAGGGTTGGGGTATAGCCCTAGTGCCGCCTGGGAGATCCTTAGGTTGGTATCACTGAATGCATCTTATCATAAGGAACAAGAATTTATATGGTTTAGGGGTCGGGGATCTGAACGGTTTCTGAGATATTGGGCCTTTTAATGAAGTGGAGGGGTCGGGCATAGCCCCTGTGCGGCCAGGGAGACCCTAAGGTTGGTATCACTGAATGCGTCTTATCATAAGGAACAAGAATTTATATGCTTTAGGGGTGGGGATCTGAACGGTTTCTGAGATATTCGGTCTTTTACGAAGTGGAGGGGGTGGGGCATAAGCCCCGCCACATCCTAGGGGACCCCCAGATTGGTGTCACTGAATGCATCTTATCATTAGGAACAAGAATATATATGGTTTAGGGGTGGGCTCTGAACAGTTTCTCAGATATATGGTCTTTTGTGAAGTCGAGGGGTGGAGTATGGCCCGGGCGCACCCTGGTGACCCCTAGGTTGGTGTCACTGAATGTGTCTTAACTTAGCATTTTAAAACTAGTGAATAAACGCATTTCTTTCTATTCTCAAAATACTAACTTATTACCTCCTAAGCCCAAGACGTCTTTACGTCATCTTAAACAAGGTATTCAAGAATTTCAAAAGAAGTTTGTTTTGGCCCCTGCAGACAAGGCCGCTAACAACGTCGTCGTTGTGTGACGGCTCCACTATGTTAACACGCTTAAGCAGGAGCTTGGTGGTACTAAGGCCTATGAACTTCAGCCTTTAGCTGAAGAGAGATCTATAGTAGATAAACATGTTTGTCTTTCAGCCACCAAGTTTGCTGTGTGTGTTAACGAAGGCCAAGACAAGCTTCCTACGCTATACTGGTTACCAAAACTTCATAAAAAACCTTACAAAGCACGGTTTATTGCAAATTCTAGCTTTTGCACTACCACTGAACTTTCTAAATTAACTTCCTGTCTTACTGCTATTAAAACGCATGTAATTAAATATTGTGATAAAGTCTTTGAAAGATCAGGAAGAAATCTGTTTTGGTCTATAAAAAATTCGAATGAGGTTTTAAATAAATTGAAATCTAGACATTTTCGTGCTTCTAGTCTGTCTACCTACGATTTTTCCACTCTTTACACTACACTTCCTCATAATCTTATAAAAGAAAAGCTTAATGATTTAATTGAATGGGCTTTTCACAGAGAAGATTCTCTCTATCTTGCTTGTAATGTCAGAAATGCATTTTTCACTTCTAAAGAGCATAAGAATTATACACTTTGGTCATGTCAGAAAGTGTGTGATGCCCTCACCTTTCTACTTGACAATATTTATATTAGATTCGGTACTAAGTTATTTAGACAAATTGTGGGTATTCCGATGGGTACTAATTGCGCACCTCTTGTGGCTGATCTGTTCTTGTATTGTTATGAAAGAGACTTCATTTTGTCGCTTTCCATTGATAACCAATCTGAAATTATTGAAGCTTTTAGCTCTACTTCTAGATATTTAGATGATTTATTAAATATTGATAATACCTATTTTGATGGTTTGATCAGTCAGATTTACCCCCTAGAACTTCAGTTAAATAAAGCAAATTCTTCTGATACCGAGGCCCCGTTTTTGGATTTACATCTATCTATTGTAGATGGATTTGTTTCGTGCAAAATTTATGATAAACGCGATGACTTTGATTTTGAGATTGTAAATTTTCCTTTTTTGGATGGTGATGTTCCTCGTGCGCCATCCTATGGCGTTTATATTTCGCAATTAATTCGATTTGCTAGAGTGTGTAGTCATGTAACTGACTTCAACACTCGTAATAAATTATTAACGGCTAAACTCCTTAATCAGGGTTATCGGTACCATAAACTACGCAAAGCCTTTTCAAAATTTTATAGACGCCATTCTGATTTAATTTCAAAATTCAATATTGGACTTAAATCTCTTCTGCAACAAGGTCTATCGGAACCCGAATTTTATGGTGACTTAGTATATAAATTCAGAAAAATATATAACCGCAATGACTTCAGCACCCAATTTCGTAAAATCATTCTGCGATATAAAAAGATTGGGTACAACATGGATATTATACGACAGACTGCATGCATGGTAGTTAACCCAATCACGGTTGGCAACTTTTCTTCCCTCTTTAATTGCACGCCGGTGGGTCAGGCCTCAGATTCTATGACGGCTCCAACGTAAAGGCTTATTGAAAATTAGAGAGATAATGTCGGTTGGTGCCTGATGCTCTGTCTCTGGTCGGGCTCATCGGTGTCTAACTGTTGGTTTTCTTTTGCTCCAGCATTTCAGTGGTTTCTTGCTGTCGAGTCCTCACCGTTGTCTCACCTCTGTGGTTCTTTGATTTTTGTGTTCACGGAGATGTTGCACTGATGAGTTAGGAGGCCTTCATGCGGACTGAACAAATTATTTGTCTAAATCGCGACGGAAGTAAGGGCGAGGATTGTGGCCACGTAAAATCGATTTAAGCCCCCCAGTGGAAATCTTCCACTGACCGTTCCAAGGCGGCTCTTCTGTGGCGATTTATTTATGTTGTTGTTTGTTACTTACTGTGTGTATCACTTGTGTCTTTTGGTTTCGGATGGCCATATGGCCATTTTGTGGGAAAGTAACTGTCCTTATGGCCTTCCTTTGTTTAGGTTTCCATTATGGTCTAGTCGCTTAATGTTTGTATTTCTTTCCCTTTGGTGTCTTTTATGGGTTGAGTAAGTTAATTGTATCAATTCCTGATCTTTGTTTTACTTCTACTTATCATAAGGAACAAGAACATATATGGTTTGGGGTGGGGATCTGTAAGGTTTCTGGAATATTTAGCCTTTTATGAAGTGGAGGGGGTTGGGCATGGCCCCAGCACATCCCGGGGGACCCCACAAGTTGGTGTCACTGAACGCAACTTATCATAAGGAACGAGAATATATATGGTTTAGGGGTCCGGATCTGTAAGGTTACTGGGATATTGGGCCTTTTATGAAGTGGAGGGGGTGGGGCATGGCCCCAGCACATCCCGGGGGACCCCTAGGTTGGTGTCACTGATAGCATCTTATCATAAGGAACAAGAATATATGGTTTAGGGGTGGGGATCTCAATGGTTTTTGAGATAAATGGCATTTTATGATTTGGAGGGGTTGGGGCATGTCCCCGGCACATACCGGGGAACCCCCAGGTTGGTGTCACTTAATGCATCTTAGCATAAGGAACAAGAATATATATAGTTTGGGGGTGGGGATCTGAATGGTTTCTGAGATAAATGGCATTTTATGAAATAGAGGGGGTAGGGCATGTCCCCGGCACATCCCGGAGGACCCCCAGGTTGGTGTCACTTAATGCATCTTATTATAAGGAACAAGAATATATATGGTTTAGGGGTTGGGATCTGTAAGGTTTCTGAGATATAAGGCATTTTATGAAGAAGAGGGGGCGGGGCATGGCCCCGGCACAACCTAGGGGACCCCCAGGTTGACATAAAAGCATATGGCTGAGAGAAGCTTACTCAAGGTACATGTCTATGTAAGTTTTGTCAAAATATCTGCAATGACTTGGCAGTAAATGCCATTTTTTCAGTTTTCCCCATTATAAGTCAATGGAAACTCTTAAGTTGCCATAGCAACAAAACTAAAAGGCCAAATTTCATAAAAAACACAAAACCTGTAAAGGCAAATATGGTGAATATTTTCATAAAGTCTCAGCCTCCTAGAGCATAGGTTGGTATCATTTTATGTGTCTTATCATAAGGAACAAGTTAGGGATGAGGATCTGAATGGTTTCTGTGATAAATGGCCATTTGTGGAATGGAGGGGGTGGGGGCATGACCCAAACACACCTAAGGGACCCACAGGTTAGTGTCATTGAATGTGTCTTATCACAAGGAACAATAATTTATATGGTTTGGGGGTGGGGATCTGAATGGTTTGATAGTTATATGGCCTTTTCTGAAATGAAGGGGGTTGAGCATGGCCCCGGCACAACCTGGAGGACCCACAAGTTGGTGTCATTGAATGCGTCCTATCACACAGAGCAAGAATATATATGGTTTGGGGTGGGGATCTGAATGGTTTGCAAGTTATATGGCCTTTTCTGAAATGAAGGGGGTTGGGCATGGCCCCGGCACAACCTGGGGGACCCACAGGTGGGTATCACTGAATGCGTCTTATCACAAGGAGCAAGAATATATATGGTTTGGGGGTGGGGATCTGAATGGTTTGCTAGATATATTACCTTTTCTGAAATGTAGGGCGTGGTGCATGGCCCCGGCACAACCTGGGGGACCCTCAGGTTGGTGTCACTGAATGCGTTATATCAGAAGGAACAAGAATTTATATGGTTTGGGGTTAGGGATCTAAATGTTTTGCACGATATATGGCCTTTTCTAAAATGAAGGGGGTGGGGGAATGGCCCAAACACACCTAAGAGACCCACAGGTTAGTGTCACTGAATGTGTCTTATCACAAGGAACAATAATTTATATGGTTTGGGGGTGGGGATCTGAATGGTTTGCAAGTTATATGGCCTTTTCTGAAATGAAGGGGGTTGGGCATGGCCCCAGCACAACCTGGGGGACCCACAGGTGGGTGTCACTGAATGCGTCTTATCACAAGGAGCAAGAATATATATGGTTTGGGGTGGGGATCTGAATGGTTTGCGAGTTATATGGCCTTTTCTGAAATGAAGGGGGTTGGGCATGGCCCCGGCACAACCTGGAGGACCCACAGGTTGATGTCACTGAATGCGTCTTATCACAAGGAGCAAGAATATATATGGTTAGGGGGTGGGGATCTGAATGGTTTGCTAGATATATTACCTTTTCAGAAATGTAGGGGGTGGGGCATGGCATCGGCACAACCTGGGGAACCCTCAGGTTGGCATAAAAGCATATGGCCAGAAGAAGTTAACTCAAGGAACATTTCTATAATAAGAATTTGTCTAACTATCGGCCATTGCTTGGCAGTTAATGCCATTTTTCAATTTTTCCCATTAAAAGTCAATGGAAACTCTTAAGTTGCCATAGAAACCAAACTAAAAAGCCAAATTTCACAAAAAAAAAACACAATACCTGTTGAGGCTAATATGTAATTTTTTTTCAGTAAGTCCCAGCCTCATAGAGCTTATGGTTTCTGAGGAGATGATTTTTAAGTTTTTTTTTTTTTTCTTCTTTTTGCATTTTGGTTTCCATGGCAACCAATAAAATAGAGCAGTATGCCTCTAATCATATGACAGATACTAGATTGCTTAAGGAACATTTCTATTAAAGTTTTGTCCCAATATCTGCAAACACTTGGCAGTTAATGCCATTTTTTAATTTTCCCCATTATAAGTCTATGGAAGCTCTAAGTTGCCATAGCAACCAAAATAAAAAGCCAATTTTAATAAAAAACATAAACTTCCAATCCCCCAGTCCAAGCATGCTACAGATAAAATTTGGGCCCAATTGGCCCAGTGGCTTCAGAGGAGATGTCGTTCGAAAGTGTTGACGCCAGACGACGACGACGACGACGGACAACTGCCTATCCTCGGCTCTGGTGAGCTAAAAAGCCGGGGGCTTTGGAAAAGGTACCACTCTATTCATACAAGAGGCTCAATGAGCCTAACCGCTCACCTGAGGAACATTTTAGTTAGCTTTTTGACTCATGAACTTTGAGCATAATTTTTTTTTGAAGTTCTTCCTAATGGAACACGGCATTGTCAATTTGGACCCTAGGGCAGGTTTGGTAGGATTAATGTAGGGGACAACTTGACATTGCTACATGCTTAATATGTAAGCTCTGGGCCTAGTGGTTTCAGAGAAGAAGATTTTTGAAGTTTTTTTTTTTCCATTATAAGTCTATGGGGGCTAAGGGGCCCCGGGGCGTGGCCAGTTTAGACCCCAGGGGCATGATTGGCACAATTTATGTAGGGGACCACTTGACATTGCTACATGCTTAATATAAGCCCCCGCCCATAGGGGCTTGAAGAAATATATGGGCTGCATGATGCTTCCACGCAGAGCTGAATCCGGCCCGCACACTAGTACTTGTAAACCACTTAGAGGATCTAAGCCTGTCCAGGAACCGTGGTGCGAGGCGGACCGTCCATGCTAATAAATCCTATTGGTTTCAATGGGCGACAGGGCTTGAGATGTCATTTCATCTCAATGTCGGGTAAAAGTCCCACAAAATTGGAAGCAACGTCTCCAAAATGACCTTTACAGTGTTGTCGGGGACGTTAAACCTCAAATCAAACAAACAAAACAAACAAATCAAACAAACAAAACATGCTTAATATGTAAGCTCTGGGCCTAGTGGTTTCAGAGAAGAAAATCTTTTGAGTTTGTCCCATTGTAAGTCTATGGGAGCTAAATATTGCCATGGCAACACCAGTTTCAATCTGAATAACCCCAAAACATACTGCGTCTTCTCCCCCAATCGGATAATGCTTCTCATGAAATTTAATCATGATTGGCCAAGTGGCTTTAAAGATATACTTATTTGAAAATGTGAACGGACGCCGGACCATTGGTATACCAATACCTCACATGAGCCTTCGGCTCAAGTGACCTAATAATACTAGCGGTTTCAGAGAAGAAGATTTTTTAAGCTTTTATTTCCATTATAAGTCTATGGGGACTAAGGGGCCCAAGGGCGAGGCCAGTTTAGATCCCAGGGGCATTACTGGCACAATTTATGTAGAGGACCACTTGACATTGCAACATGCTTAATATGTAAGCTCTGGGCCTAGTGGTTTCAGAGAAGATGATGTTTTAAGCTTTTTTCCATTAAAAGTCTATGGGGGCTAAGGGGCCCCGGGGCGTGGCCAGGTTGGACCCCAGAGGCATGATTGGCACAATTTATGTAGAGGACCACTTGACATTGCTACATGCTTAATATATAAGCTCTGTGCCTAGTGGTTTCAGAGAACAAGATTCTTTAAGCTTTTATTTCCATTATAAGTCTATGGGGGTTAAGGGACCCCGGGGCTTGGCCAGTTTAGACCCCAGGGGCATGATTGGCACAATTTATGTAGGGGACCACTTGACATTGCTACATGCTTCATATGTAAGCTCTGGGCCTAGTGGTTTCAGAGAAGAAGTTTTTTTAGCTTTTTTCCATTATAAGTCTATGGGGGCTAAGGGACCCCGGGGCGTGGCCAGTTTAGACCCCAGGGGCATGATTGGCACAATTTATGTAGAGGACCACTTGACATTGCTACATGCTTAAAATGTAAGCTCTGTGCCTAGCGGTTTCAGAGAAGAAGATTTTTTAAGCTTTTTTTCCATTTTAAGTCTATGGGGGCTAAGGGGCCCCAGGGCGTGGCCAGTTTAGATCCACGGGGCATGATTGGCACAATATATGTAGGGGACCACTTGACATTGCTACATCCTTAATGTGTAAGCTCTGGGCCTAGTGGTTTCAGAGAAGAAGATTTTTTAAGCTTTTTTTCCATTATAAGTCTATGGGAGCTAAGGGGCCCCGGGGCGTGGCCAGTTTAGACCCCAGGGAAATGATTGGCACAATTTATGTAGAGGACCACTTGACATTGCTACATGCTTAATATGTAAGCTCTGTTCCTAGCGGTTTCAGAGAAGAAGATTTTTTAAGCTTTTATTTCCATTATAAGTCTATGGGGTTAAGGCACCCATGGGCGTGGCCAGTTTATACCCCAGGGGCATGATTGGCACAATTTATGTAGGGGACCACTTGACATTGCTACATGTTTCATATGTAAGCTCTGGGCCTAGTGGTTTCAGAGAAGAAGGTTTTTTAAAACTTTTTTCCATTATAAGTCTATGGGGGCTAAGGCGCTCCGGGGCGTGGCCAGTTTAGACCCCAGCGGCATGATTGGCACAATTTTTGTAGAGGACCACTTGACATTGCTACATGCTTAATATGTAAGCTCTGGGCCTAGTGGTTTCAGAGAATAATTTTTTTAAGCTTTTTTTCCCTTATAAGTCTATGGGAGCTAAAGGGCCCCGAGGCGTGGCCAGTTTAGACCCCAGGGGCATGATTGGCACAATTTATGTAGAGGACCACTTGGCATTGCTACATGCTTAAAATGTAAGGTCTGTGCCTAGCGGTTTCAGGGAAGAAGATTTTGTAAGCTTTTTTTTTTTCATTTTAAGTCTATGGGGGCTAAGGGGCCCCAGGGCGTGGCCAGTTTAGATCCCAAGGGCATGATTGGCACAATTTATGTAGGGGACCACTTGACATTGCTACAAGCTTAATATGTAAGCTCTGGGCCTAGTGGTTTCAGAGAAGAATATCTTTTAAGCTTTTTTTCCATTATAAGTCTATGGGAGCTAAGGGGCCCCGGGGCGTGGCCAGTTTAGATCCCAGGGGCATGATTGGCACAATTAATGTAGAGGACCACTTGACATTGCTACATGCTTAATATGTAAGGTCTGTGCCTAGCGGTTTCAGAGAAGAAGATTTTTTAAGCTTTTTTTCCATTATAATTCTATGGGAGCTAAGGGGCCCCGGGGCGTGGCAAGTTTAGACCCCAGGGGCATGATTGGCACAATTTATGTAGAGGACTACTTGACATTGCTACATGCTTAATATGTAAGCTCTGTGCCTAGCGGTTTCAGAGAAGAAGATTTTTTAAGCTTTTATTTCCATTATAAGTCTATGGGGGTTAAGGGACCCCGGGGCGTGGCCAGTTTAGACCCCAGGGGCATGATTGGCACAATTTATGTAGGGGACCACTTGACATTGCTACATGCTTCATATGTAAGCTCACGGCCTAGTGGTTTCAGAGAAGAAGATTTTTTTAGCTTTTTTCCATTATAAGTCTATGGGGGGTAAGGGGCGATTGGGCGTGGCCAGTTTAGACCCCAGGGGCATGATTGGCACAATTTATGTAGAGGACCACTTGACATTGCTACATGCTTAAAATGTAAGCTCTGTGCCTAGCGGTTTCAGAGAAGAAGATTTTTTAAGCTTTTTTTTCATTTTAAGTCTATGGGGGCTAAGGGGCCCCAGGGCGTGGCCAGTTTAGATCCCAGGGGCATGATTGGCACAATTTATGTAGGGGACCACTTGACATTGCTACATGCTTAATATGTAAGCTCTGGACCTAGTGGTTTCAGAGAAGAAGATTTTTTAAGCTTTTTTTCCATTATAAGTCTATGGGAGCTAAGGGTCCCCGGGGCGTGGCCAGTTTAGACCCCAGGGGCATGATTGGCACAATTTATGTAGAGGACCACTTGACATTGCGACATGCTTAATATGTAAGCTCTGTGCCTAGCGGTTTCAGAGAAGAATATTTTTTAAGCTTTTATTTCCATTATAAGTATATTGGGGTTAAGGGACCCCGGGGCGTGGCCAGTTTAGACCCCAGGGGCATGATTGGCACAATTTATGAAGGGGACCACTTGACATTGCTACAAGCTTCATATGTAAGCTCACGGCCTAGTAGTTTCAGTGAAGAAGATTGTTTTAGCTTTTTTTCCATTATAATTCTATGGGGGCTAAGGGGCGATTGGGCGTGGCCAGTTTAGACCCCAGGGGCATGATTGGCACAATTTATGTAGCGGACCACTTGACGTTGCTACATGCTTAATATGTAAGCTCTGTGCCTAGTGGTTTCAGAGAAGAAGATTTTTTAAGCTTTTAGTTCTATGGGGGGTTAAGGGACCCCGGGCGTGGCCAGTTTAGGCCCCAGGGGCATGATTGGCACAATTTATGTAGGGGACCACTTGACATTGCTACACGCTTCATATGTAAGCTCTGGGCCTATTGGTTTCAGAGAAGAAGATTTTTTAAGTTTTTCCCATTGTAAGTCTATGGGAGCTATATGTTGCCATGGCAACAAGAGTTTCCATCTGATCTGCCCCAAAACATAATGCATCTTTTCCCCCAACCTCATAATGCTTCTCATGAAATTTAAGCATGATTGGCCAACTGGCTTTAAAGATATACTTAGTTGAAAATGTGAACGGACAACGGCAACGGACGACGGACGCCGGATCATTGGCATACTAATACCTCACATGAGCCTTCGGCTCAGGTGAGCTAATAATGAGTTTGGTCACATGACCAACAGAACCACTATGCCCATATGAGGTCAAAAACCTCAGAAGAACCAGTTGGTCGATTTTCCTAAAACTTTGTATGTATTCTCTGGGATTCGAGCCAATCATAGTTTGTTCAAATTATGATCCCTGGATTTCCTTAACCTATTTAACGCCAAGGTCAAATTTGGTCATATAGGCCTTTTTATGGGAAAAAGTCAAAACTGTATTTTTCACATTTGTAGATGAAGGCAGCTAAACGAGAATATTAAATGGGTATTCAAGGTCAATGACATCATCTAGATATCAAAATAAAACAAAAGGTTTTATTAGAAAGCAACGGTTCATTTGTAATCAGATTTCATATGAAAGCTTTAAGGAACAAGGAAATGGAAATCAAGGCATACGAGTATGAGTTGTCACATAACAAATATGGCGACAATACCAAACTTGTTTCTGTCTTCTGTTGTTGTTTTTTTTAAACCAGCTGGGCGTATGTAAGCTAAATTTACATATGAAGGCTTTATGGAATGGAGAAACAATAGTTTGTTCCAATATTTAGGTCACATGATCTTGCTAGGTCACATGATCTTGCTATGTTAAAAAGCCTCTCAGAAACCAAATGACTCCATAAATGCTCAGCATTCAGGTGAGCGTCTCATGACCATTGGTCCCCTGGTTGATAATTGGTAGACGTGTAGGCAGGTTTTGTGAATATGTGTCAGTGGGTGTGTTTATTCTGTTGCATTCTTTAATATCATCGGATAGCACTGTATGCGGGTTCTCAGAATAAGGGTCAGTGGGCGTGTTTATTTAACGCACATGCCCCTCTTCAATATATAGAGAATACCAGGTTCGTGTCTTTTGATATCAAGTTTATCAGGCAAGGCTTCGAGAACGCGTGTAGAATCGGGAGGCTTGCCGAGCGATTTTACACGCGTTCTCGAAGCCGAGCCTGATAAACATGATATCAAATGACACGAATCTGGTGTGTGTGTGTGTGTGTGTGTGTGTGTGTGTGTGTGTGTGTGTGTGTGTGTGTGAATTCGGGTTTAACGTCGCTTTCAACAATTTTTCAGTCATATCACGACGGTGTCTGGTTGCGACAGGGAGCTCAATGCTCACGTTTATAGTGCTGCCTCACTGAAGTATCATGTCCCAGACACATTACATGATACCACACCCAGTCACATTATCCTGACACTGGATCGACCAGTCCTAGCTCTACCCCGTAAATCTGAGTGCCAAACGAGGAGCAGCTAGTACCACTTTTAACGACTTTGGTATGTCGCGGCCCGGGATCGAACCCGAGACCTCCCGTTCCCCGGAGCGGACACTCTACCAACTGAGCTATCGGGGCCGGTACACGAATCTGGTATTCTATTTATCAGATCCCCTTGTTCACTCTTAAATTAGCAATTTACGGTCAGTAATTGATGTTCCTCAGTGCGCCCCAGCATTCTGGCGGTCGATGGTTTTAGTATCAGCTGACCACGTTTTTCCTATGGTATTTTTTCAAGCATTTTTTATATTTTCCCCATTAACAATAACCTTTTTTGTCATTATCCAGTAGTCCGGTTCATTCATAAAAGTGCAATGTTACGTTGACGTAATAAAGCTCACTTGACTTGAGATAGCATATCTTTATCAGGTCAATGCGTTGTAATGCAATTAATATAGAGGATGACTGATGACATATGATAACAGTGTAGGAAGACATGAATACGTGTCAGTGGGCGTGTTCTTTAATACAGTAAACTTCCGCTATTAAGACCACCTAAAATTAAGACTAAATCTGCTTTTAGAAGCTTTTTGTGAAGGCTATGTGCAGTGTCTCCAAATGTAAGACCACCTTTGGTTCTGTTCAAAAGTGGTCTTAGACCACCTTTGGGACTGTTCAAAAGTGGTCTTAAAGACCACTTTTGAACAGTGCCGAAGGTGGTCCTAATATAGGAATTTTACTGTATAGTTGGATAACACTGTGCATATCAGTGGATGTGTTTATTAATTGCTTCTCTTTGATATCATTCGATTCGTTTGTTTGTTCGTATTGGAGTTTAATGGCCCAGTCAACACTTTGTTTGTCATTTTTGAGCCGATCAGTTTACCTATCCATACTTTTCCTGGGCAGGTGTATACGTAAGCGGTTAACCAGCGCAACGCACATTCTTTCGCCAGAAACTGACCCGTCTCAATATGACCTTAGCTGTTGGTGGGACATAAAACTAAAACTCACTCACTTGCCAGAAACTGACAACTGCCCTTTTTGAATCAGCGGAAGGGAGAGAATGACCATAGAAAAGATTTCATGAACAATCTCGATGAAAGAATGTTGGCGACCACGGCAGAATCGAGCCCGCGTACCCCTGATCACCAGTCAAACGCGCATCCGACTGAGCTACCTAGGCCGGCTTGATATAATTATTGGATTTTATACTGGTGTTACTAATTACCGGTGTATCAACTGTTCAAGTCAGTATATAAAACAAACTGTTCTACCGATTCTGCTACATTGTGTCTAGTCAAACTATTGTTTCATTCCTCCAAAGGATATAAACAATATTTGTTTTCAAAATAAACTTCAACCCGCTAAATACTTTATTTATATTGGACTACCCATGTCACCATCTCGAATGTCGGGTGTTACTAATTACTGGTGTATATGTAAACAAATCCTGTAGAAAAGTATTTGGGTATAAGAGCCTATATGAGATTAGGTTCTGTAGTGAAATAGTTATTGGCCTTCAAAATGAAAGCAAAAACAGTCTGTTTGAAGTTGTTTTTTTTTTGTTTCTACACCATTTTTATGAAGTATACAATTTTATTAACTACACATGACAGAACATAACAAGAAAACCAAGTGTCACAATTAGAACTAGCTATCATTATTTTATTATTATTATAATTGCATTTATGGAAGGGATATAACCACGGCTATGTATTATATCACAGAATACATATCACATATTATGTTTTACCCTTAAAGAGGTAGTTCCAGAAAGGGGAGAAACTAACAAGATAAAATATGAGTAGAATTTTTTGTATCTACACCCTTCAACCATATTTGGGTATAATGTGACTTACGCGTAAATACAAAAGGTTTGACGTCATTGTTTTTATCAATACATCGAGAACTAGACTGTCAAAAAGTTGGATACGAGCAGACACACTTTATTAACTACTTTAAACGAAAATTTTATGTTTTTGTGCAATAACAGTCAACCTACACCATGATTAATTATGACTACACATAAAAGAAGTCACTTAACCTGAGAAACGGACAATTATTTTATTTTTTTTTCCTTAACAGACATAGAGAAAAAACATCTTGTAAACAATGAAGGGGGAAATTCCGAATGACAACAACGCACACGATAGTAATTCGAGTAAGACGGAATACACGGGTAATTAGTATACACCGGTAATAGGTGCATAAGGGATAGTGTAGGCGGGAACAATGGATATGTGTCAGCTGGTAGGTTTATTCTGCGCTGCTCTCTTATATCATTGAACATCACTGTAGGCATATATAAATATTTGTCCGTGGGCGTGTCCCATCTGTGCTTATCTTTAATATCAATGGATAGCACTGTAGGCAGGTACTGTGAATATGTGTCAGTGAGCGCATTAATTCTGTGCTGCTATACATTATTACTCACTTAAAGAGTTGACATAATCTTACTGACATTAATAACATCCTGTCAACTCTTCAACTCTTTGTCAGTTAGTACTGAGCAATGATGTTGTAACATTGGATTGGATAGGCGGAGCAAATCTGGGCGTGACAAAATTAGAATTAAGATTTTTTTTTCGGGCGCTGTCAGTCAATGGCAAAACAATATAATCTGACAGAAGAGTACGCAGACACTAGGCCTGCATGACAAAAATAAAGTATAAGGTATCAGCGGGCATGGTTTGTCTGAACTGGACCAAAAAGTATTGGATTGGGAGTTTCTGCAGAATTTTACTGCCCAGGCTGTGCGTGATTACTTTTACAAAGCAGCATGACAAGGCATTAATTGTTTCCACTTGTCCGTTAATCTCCAAACCAAGATGTCGCAAAACAACAGTCACTTATAAGGCTGCCACGATTAATCATATAATCGATTAATCGATCGATAAATTCCACAAAAATGATTATCATTTCTGATTTGCTTTTAATCGATTACTTGATAGGTACAATTAACAACCCAAAGTTATGCCTAAAATAGCTGGATGAGTGGCAACCAGTGCAGACCCTGATGAGAGACCGCATTATGCGGCGTCTCATCTGGGTCTACAGTGTTTGCCCAGGCCTGTCTGTTCAAATATACATATGGTAAAGTGCAACATATGGTAAGAGTCATGCTCGGACAGAAAGCCAGACAGGTAAAATTATGACAAAAACCTTAGCGATTACTAATCGATTATCGATCGCAATGACAGGACTGATAATCGATTATCTTTTCAGCTCCGATTAGCCAGCCCTAGGACTCACTTACTTGTATGTAATATGTTGCATCTCTGCCGCTATAATTTTCCTCGTCTCCTGGAAAACTTTTTCGTCATTCCAGGTTGGATTGATGTCATTTAGGTAGTCGGCTATTCTGTTATGTTCTCTCACAAATACGCTGTGAAGGGTAGTCAGAGATGGAACAACATTTCCACGATCATCACCTGAAGATAGTTGATACGCACAAAAGATGGCATCACGGTGGTAGGCTAACTGGCCCATGGATCGATCCCTGGCTTCTCCAGACTTTCGGATAAATCTTTAAACCGAGGTCCCGTCTCCGTATGACCTTAACTGTTGGCGATACGTAAAACTCAAACACTCACACTCACGGTAGTAGCTACATGTAATCTGTCCGGATTATTAAATTCGCTGTAAATGGCTTAGAACACACACATTAGATGTAAATTTATTTCTTGCACACCAGACAAGAAAATCCGTGATTTTACCCTGGGATAGAAATTGGTGTTCCGACCCAAAATCGAGTATAATCGCGTGTTTGATAAATGGACTGGTTGATTACAACCTCGTATGTATCGTCGTTAATGTTGACGTCATGCACGTTACGTGACGTCACTAAACATTCCTGTACTGTCATCACAATATGGCGGACGTTGGTAACCGAAATGACTGCAGCATTACAAATCCGCGCTAAAAATGGAAGGTATCCAAGAAAAAGAATACTATATGGGTGTGAGGGGTGGATAGAAAAATCCGTCCCTCGGGATCACTGTCCGGCATCACGAGGCTTGCCGAGTGATGCCGGACAGTGATCCCGAGGGACGGATTTTTCCATCCACCCCTCACACCCATATAAGATTATTTTAGTACACCCCAGCTAATCTTTGTTCGACCAAAGAAAATAGGGATTTGCAGGGTTCGAAACTTTTAGTTTTTATATTTCTCTACTGTCCTCCGGGATAATTTCGCTTACATCGAGCCGATAGGAAAACTGAGGTGGGCGAAAACCGGAGTATCTGAAGATTTACAAACTAAGCTTCCATTGCAGAACTTGGTGTGTCACGTGTGACCCGGTGCTCAGTCTGTAGTCTCGCCTACTAATAGGGCTAGCTAATCGGAGCTGAAAAGATAATCGATTATCAGTATTGTCATTGCGATCGATAATCGATTAGTAATCGCTAAGGTTTTTGTCATGATTTTACCTGTCTGACTTTCTGTCTTAGCATGCCTCTTACCATATGTTGCACTTTACCAGATGTATATTTGAACAGACAGGCCTGAGCAAACAGTATAGACCAAGATGAGACGCCGCATAATCTGGCGTCTCATCAGGGTCTGCACTGTTTGCCACACATTCAGCTATTTTAGGCATGACTTTGGGTAGTAAATTGTACCAATCAAGTAACCGATTAAAAGCAAATCAGAAATGATAATCGTTTTTGTTGAATTTATCGATCGATTAATCGGTAATACGATTAATCGCGTCAGCCTTACCTACTAGACTATGCAGGTCCAGACTAACAAGTAATTAGCAAGTACAGTTAAAATCCGCTATTAAGACCACCTAAAATTAAGACTTGTTCTGCTGTAAAATGCTTAATTAGAAGGCTGCAGTTAGTTTTTCTTCCTGTTTTCTGCCCATAGTCCTTTGGTCAGGGACCACCTTTGGCACTGTTCTAAAGTGGACTTAAAGACCACCTTTGAACAGTCCCAAAGGTGGTCTTCATATAGTAATTAGTCAGCACGTGCAAACCTAAAGGAAGAGACATTGCATTGACCGCTGCGTCGTTGGTCTCGTCAGCAACTTGTTTGTTTGATTTGAGGTTTAACGTCCCCTTTAACACTGTAAAGGTCATTTTGGAGACGTTGCTTCCAATTTTGTGGGACTTTTACCCGGCATTGAGATGAAATGACTTCTCAAGCCCTGTCGCCCAATGAAACCAATAGGGTTTATTAGCATGGACGGTCCGCCTCGCACCGCGGTTCCTGGACAGGCTTAGATCCCCTAAGCAGTTTACCAGTACTAGTGTGCGGGCCGGATTCAGCTCTGCGTGGAAGCATCATGCAGCCCATATATTTCTTCAAGCCCCCATGTCAGCAACTACTTTCCCGACAGTTTGACCAGTGCAACACTCTATCTTGTTTTGTGGGCGACCTTGAGCTGAAGGTCACTGAATTTTGATTTTAACGTCCTTAAGTCAATGCAAAAGTAGTAGTGCTTGCCTATACGGTATTAGCTCTTTTTTCGACTATCAGATTGTAGGAAACAGCTTGAACGGGTTGATATCATGTTGTCAATCGGCCCAAGGTTACATATGCAAATGCTTTTGAATTTCTCATCGCCACGTGCCTACAACTCATCAATAAATTTAACAAGAGCACAAATAAGGCTAAACTATTTTAATGACCAATATTTCCTTGTTTCAGATAAGGTTATACGTCCCCGTCAACACTTTAGGTGATTTTGGAGACAATGCTTCCTATTTTGTGCGACTTTTACCCGACCATGGGTTATCTCAAGCCCTACCGCCCATAGAAACAGCTAGGAGCGGTTCCACTCGCGCAGACTTAGACCTAAGCGGTTTACCAGTACTCAAGTTCGGTCGGTTTCAGCTCAGAGTGGAAGCACCTTGCAGCCCAGTCGTTTACGGGCGGGGACGTTAACCATGTGATAACCTAGTGTGAGAGAAAAACATAGGCTCAAACAGGATGCCACGTCAAATGACAGTTTCCAAATAATCATCACGAAAACACGCCTATATAATTTTGACATCCTTGAACCCCACTTTTATATAGTAAAACTGGGGTTTCCGGGGGTATACCTTATTTCTCTTATTTCTTGTCTAAAATAAAGATTGTGGGTACTCTTTAGAACCGCCTCGATGAGGCGGTTCTAACGAGTGCCCACAATCTATATTTTGAGCAGAAATAAAAAAAATATCACAATTTTTCATCATAAAATTTTCATATTTTCGGCGATAAAGGTGGCAGTGTATTTGTATAGGCGTGTTTTCGTAATGTTTATTTAGGCATGCCAAGTCAAATGACAGTTTACAAATAATTTTATTTAGGCATGTCATGTCAAATGACAGTTTACAAATAATTTTATTTAGGCATTTACATGAGAGACTTTGTTTGCAGTCAGAAATTTATGCATTCTCGTGAGAGGTTTTGTTTCCAATTCACCACATTTGCATTATTTGCTGGCTCTCAACTTGCACTTTGTCAATATTGGAAAAACAGGTAACCAGACCCCCTAAGGGGGTCTGGTTACCTGTTTTTCCAACACTGATAACCTTCAGACTAGGAACCAGCAGATAATGCAAATAAAGTGAATAGATCGGTTGTGAAAAAAAGATTGTTTTGGAATGTTTACCTGTTTGAGAGCAATAGTTTGTTTCCTGTCTATCACAAATAGGGTCCTCACTTGTATCGTTCGGTGGAAATTGGCTGGTACTCGTTTTTAAAAATCCTGCAAAATTAGTGTAGTCAGTCAGTTATACACGCACTCTGTCGCACGAGAATGTGAAAGTAACAAGCATAGTTCTGCTCGTACATGCATATCCCTAATTTCTAACATG
>OY757027.1:83691847-83802783 GCA_963580285.1 Lucinisca nassula
ATTTGATGGAATTGGTTCATATTTGGTATGATTATAGTTATAGGTCCAAAGTTTTGTTCACCGATACCCCCACCCAAGGTCAAGGCCATGGACTTCTCCATGTTAAAGACACCAGTTAAGGTATTTGTACCTGGTAGAACCTGAACTTTTATGATGGCTTTGGTTCATATGATGATAGATATAGGTACAATGTTTTATTCACCAATACCCCTACACATGCCTATGACCTCAAGGTCAAGGTCACAGACTTAGACAATTTTAATGTTAAAGATTTTAAAGAGCTCAAATTTCCAAACCATATTATGGATTTGGCTTATATATGCTATGATGATAGATACAGGTCCAAATGTTTATTTGGCAATACCCCACTCATGCCTATGGCTTCAAGGTGAAGGTCACAGACTTAGAAATTTTTAATCAGATATTTTAAGAGTTGATATTTTCCAAATCGTGTGATGGATTGAGTTTATATTTGGTCTGATGTTAGATACCTGTCCATTTTATTCAGCGATACCCCACCCATGCCCATGAGCTCAAGGTCAAGGTCACAGACTTAGAAATTTTTAATTAGATATTTTCAGAGTTATATTTTCCAAATCGTATGATGAATTAAGTTTATATTTGGTATGATGATTCATACTGGTCCAATAACCCCACTCATGCACGCGCCCTAAAGGTCAAGGTCACAGACAAAGATTTTTTTATTTAAAGTTTATTAAGAGCTCATACTCACCAAACCATATAGATTTGCTTCATTTTTGGTATGATGATAGTTACAGGTCCAAAGTTGTATATACCCCCACCCCTGACCTCAAGGTCAATGTCACAGACTTAGTCTTATTATGCTTTTAAAGTTTTAGGGCTCATATTTATAGAATGGCTTCATATTTGGAATGATAATAGATACAGGTCCCAAGTCTCATTCAGCCATACCACCGACCCTGCCCATGACCTCAAGGTCAAGGTCACACACTTAGAAAATTTTGTTGCAACGTGGATTTTCAGGGTGAAGCGGGACCCTTGGCGGGGGCATCTGTGTCGTCTGGACACATTTCTAGTTCTTTTTTTGCTAATGAAGTATGCAGTATCCCAATAATACCTGCAGTAAATGAACGTAGTTCAGACATTTCTTCATCGCTGGAACCGTAAACGTTACTGGCGTCAACGTAAGATGTAATCCCGTTTATCTGATTCTGAAAATCTGAGAAAAACAATACACTACAAAACAGTGTTGTGCAACATAAAACAATATAATGCAATGTACATGTAATGCAGTCCAGTTTAATATATTGTTATGTAATGTAAGCTTAATTATCTGGTACCAGTTGTTCAAATATAACACAACGCAATGCTATACAAAGCAGTTCGATTTAATGCGATATATAGAGAATCTTACATGAGTGTTTATGTATTATTGAATTTATTAAACGAGTTGAAGAAAAGGGATAAAATGCGATGGCCATGCCGAGCATTTTATCCCTTTTCCTCAACGAGTTTAATAAATTCAATAATACATGTGCACGAATGCAAGATTCTATTTATCATATGATATTTAAAACGCATTTTATTCACGATTGTTTACAAAAATATCAATATTCCGCCATTCGTAAACGGGACGTCGTTAAGGGCGTCGTACATGTAACGTTACCGGACGTATCTAGCTAATTTGCATATTTAATTCACTAGAGGATTATCGAAAATATTACATGGCGTTAATGCACTCTCAGACGCGACGTCATATGATAAAAATCAGTACGATGCAGTGCAATACAAAGCAATTATATGCTATGCAACAAATAGCGATGCAATATTCCCGCCCCCGCCCATATGGGGCTTGAAGAAATATATGGGCTGCATGATGCTTCCACGCAGAGCTGAATCCGGCCAGCACACTCGTACTGGTAAACCGCTTAGAGGATCTAAGCCTGTCCAGGAACCGCGGTGCGAGGCGGTCCGTCCATGCTAATAAACCCTATTGGTTTCATTGGGCGACAGGGCTTGAGATGTCATTTCATCTCAATGTCGGGTAAAAGTCCCACAAAATTGGAAGCAACGTATCCAAAATGACCTTTACAGTGTTGACGGGGACGTTAAACCTCAAATCAAACAAACAAAAGCAATGCAATATCATACATTATTAAAAGGCAAAACAATTTGCAGGCTTTTGATTGGACAGCGCAAGGGCCAATATTTTCCATATACCCCGTGAGCAAAAATATGTTACCCTCTCGCGCTTGCCTTCGCTTGATTGCGATGGCAGCCACCTTGGATATACTACATAGTTGATAAGAAATAAAAGCACTGCACTAATTTCCAGCCAGGAAATAAATGAACAATTTTGATTGTTTTTTTGTTTCATTCGGTGTCTTATTTCATTGTTTTCTGTTTTAAAACTCTCTTTCTAACATGCCGTACACGTTTTTTTCACTGAGCAACGTTATCAACGTAATGCGTGCATAATGACGTGACTGATGACGTCACATGTAAACATGTACTTCTCACGACGTCCGCTAGAAAAGAATTGTTCGCAAAATCGTGAAAACGCTTTGCATTATAACAAATTCGTTATTTTGATTCATTACAGGGAACATGGGCTCATATTCCCCGCCTGAGAGCCATATTTGCCCGAGCCGTCACACATGGGATCATATTCCCCGCCTGAGAGCCATATTTGCCCGAGCCGTCACACACGGGATCATATTCCCCGCCTGAGAGCCATATTTGCCCGAGCCGTCACACATGGGTTCATATTCCCCGCCTGAGAGCCATATTTGCACGAGCCTGACGGCTCGGGCAAATATGGCTGTCAGGCGGGGAATATGTTCCCATGTTCCCCGTCCAGGATCAAAATAACTTGAAAAGCCACAGCTAAAAATAGAAAAATCTTTAAAGACAAACATCATACAAAGCAATACAATGCAATGTAATACAATGCAAAACAATGTAATGTAATACAATGCAAAACAATGCAATATAATGCACTGCTAGTCAAAGAAGTACAATGCAGTACATAGAGGATCTTACATGAGTGTTCATGTATTATTGAATTTATTAAACGAGTTGAGGGAAAGGGATAAAATGCGAGGCTTTGCAGAGCATTTCATCCCTTTTCCTCAACGAGTTTAATAAATTCAGTAATACATGAGCACGAATGCAAGATTCTATTTATCACATGACATTTGAAACCAATTTTATTCACGATTTTTTACAAAAATGTCAGTATTCCGCCATTAGTAATCGCGACGTCGTTAAGAACGTCGTACATGTAACGTTACGGGACGTATCTAGCTAATTTGCATATTTAATCCACTAGTGGATTATCAAAACTATTACATGGCGTTATTACACTCTCAGACACAACGTCACGACGCTTGGTTTCCTGAGGCGAAATCTTCATCAGTGCCCTCAGGATGTAAAAGAGGCAGCATATAAAGGTCTTGTTCGCCCAATCTTGGAATATGGTAGTTGTATCTGGGACCCCAGTGGAGTGGTCCTTAACGATGAAATTGAGAAAGTTCAGAATAGAGCTGCTAGATTTGTAACAGGCAATTACTGCTTTGAAACTGGGAGCATGACTGGAATACTTGGAAAATTAAAATGGGAGTCTCTCAAGAAAAGGAGAAAAGACAGTAGGCTAATCCTTTTATACAAAGGTCTAAAGGGTGCTGCCAGCATTCCAACAGATGACCTTGTTCCCCCAGCTAGACACTGTAGAAATCACCATTCGTTGGCGTTTCAGACCCTTAGTGCAAGAACTGACATTTATAAAGAGTCGTTCTTCCCCAGAACCATTAGAGATTGGAATGCCCTTCCCGATTCGATTATTTCGACAGCTGAAGGTGCTGATGATTGTGTAGCTAAATTTACCTCTTTGGTTAGAGCTAGGGACTAACTTCCCACATCACAGGTCCTGGTGTATGAATGTCATTTGACGTGTCACCAGTAACAATTCTGATTCTGATTCTGATTCATATGATAAAATGCAAAACAATGCAATATATAATGCACTACTAGACAAAGAAGTACGATGCAGTACAATGTAATATAATGCAATACATTTGTGACGTGATACAGCAGGCTACACGTTTAAGCGACCATCAAAGACTTGATAAACCCTATTGGTTTCATTAGGCAAGAGTGCTTGAGATGTCATTTCATTTCACTGTCGGGTAAAAGTCGCATAAAATTGGGAGCAACCTCTCCAAAATTACCTATACAGCGTTGACGGTGACGTTAAGCATAAATTCTTGCATAAATATCTATGCGCATGGCTGTTTGAAGCCATTGTCAAATGGACAGAAAGCCGTGCTCAAACAGCAAAAACAATTTTCAAATCATGAAATTCGCGTGCCGTTTGAACATGGATTTTAAGCTTTTGATATCACATGACTGGCCTTGCTTTGTTTACGTTACGTTGAGTGACGTAAAGTTATCACCCTGAACGTAGCGTTTAAGGATTCTTTGATGACGTCAGAGGGATACTGCATGACGTCATTGTAATCAACATTCTGAAATGGCTGCCATTTTGGTTTGCCTGTCGCATTTGAAGAGTTTTTATGGAATTTATATGGAGCTTTTGGGCGTTTTCGTCAAAATTTGCTGTCGGATTCGTAAGTTATGCAAGAACAACGATCATCCATGGTTATTTCATTGCATTAACATTTGCCGGATCCATCGGAAGATATTTGAACATTCGGCCTAGCGGCCTCATGTTCAAATAACTTCCTCGGGATCCGGCAAATGTTAATGCATGAAAAACCATGGTTTTTCCCCATAATCAAACACACAAACAAGACACAGACAACAAGCTCCGCACTTACTCAGTGGTTTTACGGTCGCAAATTCCGTTTTACGGCTCCGCTGACGCGTCGCCGTAAAACGAAATTTCCAACCGTAAAACCGTCGATTTACCTCCCCAAATGACAATTTTGAATACAGTTATCCCC
This sequence comes from Lucinisca nassula, assembly GCA_963580285.1. Taxonomy (NCBI): domain Eukaryota; kingdom Metazoa; phylum Mollusca; class Bivalvia; order Lucinida; family Lucinidae; genus Lucinisca; species Lucinisca nassula. The sequence goes on from OY757027.1 coordinate 83,696,794, forward strand.
TAATTCAAACAAATTGTACCTCTGGAAATGTTATTTTCTGAGAAAACTAAGAGAACCCCAAATTTTCTGTAACTGTTATTAACAACTGCGTCAGTTAGGGGATAACTGTTTTCAAAATTGTGATTTGGGGAGGTAAATCGTCGGTTTTACGGTCGGAAATTTCGTTTTACCGCGACGCGTTAGCGGAGCCGTAAAACGTAATTTGCGACCGTAAAACCGACGATTTACCTCCCCAAATCACAATTTTGCAATACAGTTATCCCCATTCTAATGCACTTATACGGTTGTTTTGTTAACAACTGTATTTTTTGCACAACACGGCTAGCGCTGTGAGCAGCGTAAAACCAAATGCCAGCCAATGAAAAGCGACGTTACGCGATGACGTCGGATTTCCGACAGTATATCGCAGAATATACTGTCGCAAATTTTTGACGTTATCCAATCAGACGCCGCGTTACATACGCAAGTGCATTAGAATAAGATTTATCTATCCACAGGTCTTTGAGAACATTGTGGCAAACAGTTTCGGTCCCGACCTGACTGCTCCTATAAACAGTTTTTTTTATTAGAGGTTTTACGTCCCCGTCAACAGTGTAAAGGTCATTTTGGAGACATTGCTTCAAATTTTGTGGGACTTTTACCCGACATTGAGATGAAATGACATCTCAAGCCCTGTCGCCCAATGAAACCAATAGGGTTTATTAGCATGGACGGTCCGCCTCGTACCGCGGTTCCTGGGCAGGCTTAGATCCTCTAAGCGGTTTACCAGTACTAGTGTGCAGGCCGGATTCAGCTCTGCGTGGAAGCATCATGCAGCCCATATATTTCTTCAAGCCCCTTTGGGCGGGTGCTTGATCCTTTAAATAGTGTAGACCCACACCACTTTAATATGGATTCATTTCAGTCATCACGAAAACATGTCTATATAATTTTGACCCCCTCGAACCCCACTTTTATACAGTGAAACTGGGGTTTAAAGGGGTAAACCTTATTTTTCTTATTTCTGCTCTAAAATATAGAGTATGGATACTCGTTAGAACCGCCTCGACAATCTATATTTCGAGCAGAAATAAGAAAAATATCACAAGTTTTCATCCTAAAATATTCCTTTTTTCGGCGATAAAGGTTACACTGCATTGGTATAGGCGTATTTTCGTTATGTGACGTTTTGTGTCAGCATATTTAGCGTAATTACGGCAAGTCTCGTGATTAATCGTCACTTACTGTCATCGCACGGGAGTACCGTGAAAGATCGGACGGCCGACATACAGATACCGTCGCTAAAGTAGGAATCTCCAGCATCGATCTCTATAGGCATACAAAAAGGACTGAAAAAATAAATTCTAACACTAGTCGCCTATATATAGATAGCTTATGGATAAATCTGGTGATATATTGAGTGATAAATCACTAGGCGGAAGAGTGCGTCGTAAAGAGCCGTTTTTTTTTTTTAGTTTCATGACGTCATTTATTGTTACCATGACGTTAGATTGTGTTACGTCGTTTTCTTGTATCAGAAATGTTATGAAAACAGGTAATCGCATGTGATACAGTCAGTTATATTGGCGGGATAACTTCACACGATGGTGTAAGGTAGGGAGAATCTGAAGGAATCAATAGCATTCTCATCAACATTTAGTGTGTTAGAATCGAAATAGATCAGCTCTAGTGTCGTGATTAATTGAGTGATATATCACAGCTTGTCGGTCAGTTGTAAGTAGACAAATCACTCGCGCTACGCGCTCGTGATTTTATCTACATTACAACTGACCTCCAAGCAGTGATATATCACTCAATAAATCACTGTTAGAGCTGATCTATTACTTAAATAAAGAACTTTAAATCCATTTATAGCTTGATTTTGCTTTAATGTAGCTAGTGATCAGTGCCATGTTAGGGTTGGGGTGAGGTTGGGGGAAGGACGTCTCCCTCTTACTTATCTTGGCTTGATTTTGCTGTAATGCAGCTAGAGTTCAGTGTCATGTTGAGTGGGGGTGGGGATGGGGGTGGGGAGAAGGGTAGAACGTCTCCATCTTACTCACCATAGTGATGGTGAACTTCAGTTTCTTCGAAAATTTGATGGAGATAGGGATAGTTTGTACTTCTGAGGTTTAATTATAGTGCTGCACACGAGACATAAAAGACATTTCTTGAGGATGTCGATAACGTGTTTGAATTAGCCAAGGTAAACGAACCAAGTTTGTACGAATTATTGACGTTTCACTGTGCGATTTATATTTCTATTTCCTTTGCCATCACCCAGCCCATCACAGTTCTTGAAATTAACTTTGCCCACCACAGTTCTTGAAATTAGTACTTGTTGCCCACCACAGTTCTTGAAATTAGTACTTGTCCCATCTTAAAATTCGTACTTGACCCATCTTGAAATAAGTACTTGGCCCATCGCAGTTCTGGAAATAAGTAGTTGACTCAACACAGTTCTTGAAATTATTTGTTGGCCCATCATAGTTTTTGAAATTAGTAGTTGGTCAATTACACTTCTTGAAATTAGTACATGGCCCATCACAGTTCTCGAGTGTATTACCAGGGTCAGTGTTGAGACCTAATACGCCTAGGCCCAGTACATTTGATATTCATTTGTGTGTGTGTGTTCTTTGTTTACAAAGACAACCTTAATAGCTATATTCCATTTTACTAATCAAGACAGGCGTATAACTTACGTGCGGATTTGACAAGGGTTGCGTTTCCTACGGAAAGCGTAACTTTATAATTACTTTTTCAGCCAAAACCTTCACAAATTCAAAATGTTTTGCCGAAGAGAGTTGAGCGACACCAATCCCACTCCACTTATATACGGGCCCGAGTGTCACCTCAGATAATGATAGAAATTATTATCCTACCCATAGAGGATCTTACATGCGTGTTCATGTATTATTTAATTTATTAAACGAGTGGAGGAAAAGGGATAAAATGCGAGGATTTGCCGAGCTCAACGAGTTTAATAAATTCAGTAATACATGAGCACGAATGTAAGATTCTATTTATCATATGACATTTAAAGTGCATTTTATTCACGGTTGTTTACAAAAATGTCAATATTCCGCCGTTAGTAAACGCGGCGTCGTAAAGGACGTCGTACATGTAACTTTGCGGGACGTATCCAGCTAATTTGCATATTTAATCCACTAGTGGATTATCGAAAATATTACATGACGTTATTACACTCTCAGACGCGACGTCATATGATAAATTTATTTCCACCCAGAAATAGGATAACAATCGAGATTTTTCTCGTGTTTGGTGTGCACTGGTTAAGGACGTCACCTACGCCGTCAAGTTTGGCGTCACTGCGCATTCAGTGACGTTAGATTCGCCGCATTTTTTTTTCATCAAAATATGTGCGAAAGTCGGCCATCTAAGTGACTGCATTTTAGAAAAAATACACTCTCAGAACTGAGAGGTATGCAAGAAAAAGAATTTTACATGGGTCTGAGGAGTGGGTAGATAATACGTCCCTCGGGTTCACTTTCCGGCATCACTCGGCAAGCTTCGTGATGCCGGAGAGTGACCTTCTTTTCGCCCCTTACACCCATGTAAGATTATAAGAATCTGATATGGGGTTCCGTTGTAGATGAGCGTTTCCAACCCGAGGGATGACCGTGCTGAGCGGAACCGAGGCTACGCCGAGGTTCCGCTCAGTACGGTCATCCCGAGGGTTGGAAACGCCCATCTGCAACAGAATCCCGTATTGGATTCTTTTTCTTGCACAACACCTCCGGTTAGTTTTGACAGCTCGCACATGTATATTGTTTAAAAAATAAAAGTAGTGCAGAAGTAGTTCCGGCAGTTGAATAGAATTGAAGCGCATTTATGTTAGTTGCCTGGGTCGGAACACCAGGGTCAGAACGTAAATTTCTATCCCAGGGTAAAATCACGGATTTCCTTGTCTGGTGTGCAAGAATCTCTTTTTTTTGTACATCGCTAAACAGTTACTCCAAAAATCTTACCTTTTTGACGTATCAGTTTGAGCACAGCAGTTGACGTTTCTGACGTCACCTTGAGTATAAGGAAATAGAGAAAAGACACGTTATAATCATTACGATAACAAACCCGTATGATATAGCGCATTTTTCAAACCTCTAAAAAAAGGTATTTTTTTCTGATGAAAATTTGTGGTATTTTTCTTATTTATAATCCAAACATAGGTTTTGGGTGCTCGTTAGAACCGCCTCAATGAGGCGGTTCTAACGAGTACCCACAACCTATGTCTTGGAGCAGAAATGAGGAAAATAATGTTTACCCCCTTAAACCCCATTTTTTCTATATAAAGTGGGGTCTAGGGGGGTCTTCATTTCACGTGATGTGAACTAGCATTGAAAGCATCGGGGAAATTACTAAGCAGACGACAATCCATGTTTTTTTTTTTTCATAGAAAATAAGGCACAGCAATCAACGTGCTAAGCAGACGATTAACAGGGAATGTCAACCCTTATTATATACCCAGAAAATGTCCCGTTTACTTTGTACAGAAGTTACCGGTCAAGATTTTTCCATAATGCCCGTAGTCAAGTTGATATTACCCGGAGATAAGCAGTCTCGTGCAAAACACGGCTACTTTCAAATCTATGTAATTCAAGGTGAAATATCGGCAGCCATCTTGTCATACGCATCGACAGAAAGAACACAAAACAAAACAAATATAGGTTCTGACAAAGTGCATAAAGCGCATTTTATGCTGTCCAATATGACCTGCCTGCAATCTGTTTAAATTTTCTTCTAAGAAATCAGGAGTATTTTGGTAAAAATATAACCGACGCTTCGGAAAAAATGGCGTCCTGCTTTGGGAAACGTCACTGTTTTAAATGCCGTCACATCCACCAACGTTAACGTCGTCTTCGCTTTGGCGCCATTGGGCGTGGTTTTCAACCTGTAGGGAGACACTTAACGACCTTCATTGTTTTCTATTTCAAACCACTTAAAGATATATAATTTGATTTTACGTTCAGATTTCTATACCAGGCAATGCTGAATTCTAGTAGACAGTTCAGATTTTGGGTATATAATAAAAAGGTTATTGACTTTATATTGTGAAATATGCGGCACGAGTTCATATGGCGAAGGACGCACGCCTTCGCCATATGAACGAGTGCCGAGTATTTCACAATATAAAGCCAATAACCTACAGTGTATAATTATTTCATAGAAAAAGGAACAACAACTTGAAAAGTATGATGGTGCTTTTAGGTATGTTGAGCCTTATGAAAATGAATGTAAATAACAATTAACCATATTTGCATTATTTGCTAGCTCCCAGCTTGCACATTGTCAATCTTGGAAAAAACAGGCAACCAGACCCCCCTGACCTTACCAGGGTCAGGGGGTCTGATTACCTGTTTTTCCAACGCTGATAACCTTCAGACTAGGAACCAGCAGATAATGCAAATAAGGCGAATAAATAAGTTGAAAATTTGATCTATAAAGGGTTAAGTGTTACCCTTAATGTAGTGATTAAAGGTGCATTATTGAGCTATCTGAAAAAAATGCTTCCAAAAATAAAATACATATAGCCGGTATTTTTCATTAAAACAATACAAATGAATGCATTTTATGCAAAAATGCGAACAATTATGATGACAGGTAAACGAGTTTGAGAGGGATTCCCTAACTAGGCTTCGAACACTAGTTAGATCTATTTTTAGTTCGCGACAAAAATAGAATCCCCATATATGACGTTGTGCGACGGTCATTTTTGGCCTTGTTTGCTTAGGCCATGCATGAATCGGAAAAAAATATGACGCTGAATACCATACCATAAGTAACGACACTCAGAGACGATACTGTTGCCATGTATGTGTAAAGTGACAGATTTATTTTTAGAACAGAAATTCCGAACACATGTTCAGAGCGAAGGGTAAACACGAATGAAAACGACCACTTTCACAATGTTCTGAAGCTGTATTTGGCTCCAAAAGTGTACACATGACAAAGAAGTATGCATTGAAGATAAAAACCAGAAAAAAAATTGAGACCCGGTAGCTCAATAATGCACCTTTAAGTAATACATCCCAGTTTGGAAGTCTATTGTAAAGTGTTAAGTGTTTCTCTCTGACTTGACTGTACCTTCCAAAACAGTGCCGCTCCAGATCAGATGGCTTTTAAAGAAGCTATCTGACCAGGATCTAAACTGGTTGTCATGTAGATTGTGAACTGAATGAGTTCTTTATATTATAAAGTTATTTAACTGGTTGATAATCAGGCAGAAATGGGTGTGGCTGTATTAACTTATTATCAGCAGGATAAGAAATGTCCTGCCTCCGCGGCTGTGAGTTAAAGAATTCAAACTTAGAAAACATACTCCTCCTTGACTATTTTTCTGCACATACTTACTCTCTTACCTGATGATCAGTCAATTCTTAGTGAAACTAAGGAGATATACTGTAAAATTCCACTATTAAAGGTGCATTATCGAGGTACCGGGTCTCAATTTTTTTCTGGTTTTTATCTTCAACGCATACTCCTTTGTCATGTGTACACTTTTGGAGCCAAATACAGCTTCAGAACTTTGTAAAAATGGTCGTTTTCATTCGTGTTTACCCTTCGCTCTGAACATGTTTTCGGAATTTCTGTTCTAAAAATAAATCTGTCACTTTACACATACATGGCGACAGTATCGGCTCTGAGTGTCGTTACTTATGGCTTGGTATTCAGCGTCATATATTTTTCCGATTCAGGCATAGCCTAAGCAAACAAGGCCAAAAATGAATGTCGCATAACGTCATATATGGGGATTCTATTTTTGTCACGAACTAAAAATTGATCTAACTAGTGTTGGAAACCTAGTTAGGGAATCCCTCTCAAACTCGTTTACCTGTCATCATAATTGTTCGCATTTTATGCAAAATGCATTCATTTGTATTGTTTTAAAGAAAAATACCGGCTATATATATTTTATTTTTGGAAGCATTTTTCCAGATAGCTCAATAATGCACCTTTAAAGCATATTCGGAAGGTTTTATGTATATTTTCTTTACGTTTTCTACATCCAGTACGCTCTGGTGGAAGACCGTCTTTGGGACTGTTCAAAAGTGGTCTTAAAGACCACTTTTGAACAGCCCAAAAGATGGTTTTAATATAGGAATTTTACAATAGTTTAATATGGTGAAACTTTCTTATAAAATTACCTAATATCGTTTAGACGGGGGCCAATCTGGATACGGGTTAATGGGAGGTAATCGAAAATACAATTCCTTATTAAGATATGATCAACGCAGGCCTCCTAGCAAAACCGATAAAACCTATAATAACCTATAATTTTGTGTCAAACCTATAAAACCTTTTTTTTTGTTTATAAAACCTATAAAAACCTGTATTTTCATGAAAAACCTATATTTTTCACTTTTTGAACCTTCTTGCGACTCAACCCTAACTTTTCTTCAAAATGCACTACTATTTTTTACTTTTTAGTCCCATAAAAAGTGACGAAAACTGTCAAGAAATCGTATTTTTTTTCCTCGCTCGCTTCGCTCGCTCGGACTTTGTAAAATTTAGATTAACTTTATCTGAGTTATTGTGGCACAAAAATTCATCAAATATTTTTTCTTCAGTTTTAAATCTTTATGTAAGTTTCGAAGACTCTTTTTTTAACCTGTATTTTTTGTGAAAAACCTGTAAATAACCTATATTTTGAGTAAGAAGAACCTATATAAAAACCTATATTTTCAAAGTGGGCCACTAGGAGGCCTGTCAATGTTAAGTATGAAAACTGAAAGTAACGATAGAAACTGAATATGTATACCGTCAGGGGTCAACACAATATCATGGGCTAGAAACTGTCCCCATGCCCACAGCATGTGGGAAACATTTGCGTGTACTGGCGTGTCAGTGCCCGTGCCCTCACCACTGTACTTATGAACTGCGTTACTGATATCACGTGGTTCTGGAAGTTCAACCTGAATTCCTCCGCCACTTGTAACACTTCTGAATCTTGGCGCCCATATTCCTGAGGAACAAATCAAACGCATTGACATATCATCTTGTGAACAAGTCCGTGAAATGAACAACCCATAAACCGACTTTTCAGGTGTTGTGCCGTGTGGCGGTCGTAAAACGTCTCCCCGTACATCATCATAGTGCAGATTATATTTTCTGGTCCTTTGGGATCATTGGGTTCATTTGGTATCATTTTAAAATAGAGTTCTGCTTAAGCCGGTGCTAGAGGGCGTGGCCGGTGTTGCACATTTCAGTACTGGTCATGAACAGACTCAATAAAACCGAGTCTGCTATTTTCGTTTATTTGGTGTATTCCTTGCTTCCAAAGGATCTAACTTCAGAACTTATTTATTTTCACTGTAGCTGGTGTTGTGCCGTGTGGCGGTCGTAAAACGTCTCCCCGTACATCATCATAGTGCAGATTATATTTTCTGGTCCTTTGAGATCATTGGGTTAATTTGGTATCATTTTGAAAATAGAGTTCTGCTTAAGCCGGTGCTAGAGGGCGTGGCCGGTGTTGCACATTTCAGTACTGGTCATGAACAGACTCAATAAAACCGAGTCTGCTATTTTCGTTTATTTGGTGTATTCCTTGCTTCCAAAGGATCTAACTTCAGAACTTATTTATTTTCACTGTAGCTGGTGTTGTGCCGTGTTGCGGCCGTAAAACGTCTCCCCGTACATCATCATAGTGCATATTATATTTTCTGGTCTTTGGGATCATTGGGTTCATTTGGTATCATTATGAAAATAGAGTTCTGCTTAAGCCTGTGCTAGAGGGCGTGGCCGGTGTTGCACATTTCAGTACTGGTCATGAACAGACTCAATAAAACCGAGTCTGCTATTTCGTTTATTTGGTGTATTCCTTGCTTCCAAAGGATCTAACTTCAGAACTTATTTGTGAAGAGAAAACTTGCGTTTAGAGGGGTATATACTATTTTTCTTATTTCTGCTCCAAGACATAGGTTGAGGGTGCTCGTTAGAACCGCCTCCTTGACATAAGTTGTGGGTACTCGTTAGAACCGCCTCAAGGAGGCGGTTCTAACGAGCACCCTCAACCTGTAAATGAAGTAAAACTAAGAAAATGTCACAAATTTTCATCAGAAAAATATCATTTTTGAGATACATACAAATGCACTATGCCTCACGGATAAGTTATAAATTTGTTTTGTCTGATTTGAGGTTGAACGTCCGCGTCAACACTGTAAAGGTCATTTGGAGACGTTGCTTTCAATTTTGTGGGACTTTTACCCGAAATTGAGATGAAATGACATCTAAAGCCCTGTCTCCCAATGAAACCAATAGGGTTTATTAGCATGGACGGTCTGCCTCGCACCGCGGTTCCTTGACAGGCTTAGATCCTCTAAGCGGTTTACCAGTACTAGTGTGCGGGCCGGATTCAGCTCTGCGTGGAAGCATCATGCAGCCCATATATTTCTTCAAGCCCCTATGGGCGGGGGCTTTGGATAAGTTATAAAATGATATCCTTATTCCTGTTCCTAACGTGAGCATTTTGGGCGCCCTTTTACTATGGGCGCCGTTTTACTATATATTCACTATTTATAGATGTCCATAATTATTTAAGGAGATCAAAAAATCGAATTATGTTTGTTGTTTATTAGAAATGTCATGGTTACATAGAACATATACATATATTTGAACCGCTGGAACCGTTGAACTGTCATTTTATCTCATTGTCCCACAAAATCGGAAGCAACGTCTCCAAAATGACCTAAATGTGGGTTGACGGGGATAACAGACCCAATATGCATATTATGGAGCGGGGATGTAAACCCTCGATTCAAACAACCACAATTATGTGTGTGAGTGTTTTGAGTTTTACGTCTCACCAACAGCTAAGGTCATACAGAGACGGGACTTCTGTTTTTAAAGACTCATCCGAAAGTCTGGAGAAGCCCGGGATCGATCCTGCGGGCCCTTATTTACAAGGCGAGTAGCATAACCATTACCCCACGGAGGCTTTTCACAATTACAAGTGCTGTTGTCGGAAGATAAGTAGAGAATGACGTCAGCGAATGCTTATGTTATTAAGCATTGTCCACTGTTGTCAAAAGGTAACTACGCTTCGGTAATGATAATCATAACGGTATATCCTGTCTTGCCAGCCAATAATGGGTATGATAATGATAACGGTACAACCTGTCAAACCTACCTGTGGTGGTTTACTCTAATACGTCACTGTCTTCTTATCCTCCTACAACAGTACAAGTACTGTTCTCGGAAGATAAGTTGACAGTGACGTAAAAGAGTAAACCATCACAGGTAGGTTTGACAGGTTGTACCGTTATCATTATCACACCCTTCATTGGTTTGCAAGACAGATTGTACCTATAATTATCGTAACCGAAGCGTCGTTACCTTTTTGCAACAGTGGACAGTGCTTAACAACAAAAACGTTCGCTGACGTAACTTTCAACTTATCCTCCGACAACAGTACTAGTAGTCGGAGGATAAGTTGAAAGTGACGTCAGCGAATGATTTTGTTATTAAGCATTATCCACTGTTGTCAAAAGGTATAGTTTATCAACGACCTTTGAGAGTTCAACGTTCAAGCGTGATAAGACTATTCCATGTTTTAGGGGAAGCAGGTTTAGGTTTTTTTTTTTTTTTCACATGATTTTAAAATTATAAATAAGTTTTTTTATAATGTCATTATGTAGAATTCGTGGCCAGGTGGTTAATATGATGCAGTACGATACTATATCGCCCAATATAAAATCCCAACTGAAAGCGATTTACCTCAAACGCGGACTAGTCCAAAATTAAAAGTGCATTCACGTCTCACTGCGTTTTGAAAGACTATAAAGACGCTTCGGTAATGATAATTATAACTGTACAAGCTGTCCTATCAACCTATGATGGGTATAATAATGATAACGGTTGAACCTCTCAAACCTACCTGTAGTGGGTCACTCTTTTACGTCGCTGTCAACTTATCTTCCGACAACAGTTTTATTATTGATTATTACATGTATTAATATTTTTATTATTACTCGATAATGTTATTTCAAAATCAAATGCCTCATGTTTATATTTTTACAATACCAGGAAGGAGAGGATACTGAATATAGGTTGAGCCAACAATCAGGCATTTTGTGTGTGGGGGTTCTCAAAACATAGATTATGGAAACTCGTTAGAACCGCCTCGGTGAGGCATTCTGTGTGTGTTCTCAAAAACTCGTTAGAACCGTCTCGGTGAGGCGGCTCAAACGAGTACCCACAATCTATCTTTTTCTGGGAAGAAATATTAAAAAAAATAATGTTTACACCTGTAAACCCCAGTTTTACTGTAAAATTTTATGGGGATCAAAATAATATAGGCGTGCTTTCATTATGCTGAGAGCACTAAATGTGCATGTAGATGTCTTATACTTATGTACAGATATAAAAAGATAAAAGTACCATTTTGATACACGTTGTCCAAGAGTCGTAGATGTTGAACCCCAGCTGAACCCCAGAGCGGATTATCCAAATTGTTACACGTTCCGTCGGTCGTTCGATATATTTCTGTCTCATCACAGGTGATTGTTACGTCACAGTTGGGGTCAGGGTCGGCACGCTTGAAGTGTTCCAGGGCCGTCAGTTCCCTGATCATTTTTTCGCTTCCTTCTTCGCCAAGAGACCTGTTGTTTGAATTCACAAATGAAAATTGCCTTTTTTAGTTAGAGGATAACCGCATACAAAATAGAAATTTGGGTAAATCGTATCGCCTTAAAACGCGACCAATTACGCTCCAAAGTACAGTGTTCAATGCAGTTATCCCCCACCCCAATGCACTTATTTATTAGTAAGGTTGAAAAAAGTAGTTTTCGTCAAAACAGAGAGAGCTGTTATCTGCTTAAAATAAAAGTGAAGGCAATGGCCAGGAATCGACACAATTAACCAACACCTCCCATCACAGACACCAAAGGGAAAGAAACACAAACATGAAATAACTAGACCCAATGGAAACATCAATAGCGGAAAGCCAAAAGAACAGTTACTTTCCCACAAAATGGTCAGTTGACTACACAAAACAAAAATATATAAGCATAAAATCGAATGTCAGCCATTGAAAATTGACGTAACATGATGCCATCTATCATCAGCTTTCCGACCCATAATTTTGGCTTTATTCAATCAGAAATCGCGATATGTACGCAAATACGTTACAATTACAGGGGTGACAACCTACGTCAGAGCAGAGATGTCGTACCCATTTCAGAAGCGGCCATATTGGTGTAAATAGGGTAAATAAACTGCTTCAAACCAGGTATGTACATTACGAGTCTTCAGAAAACATACTTCAGCTGGTAACGAACAATATTTGTATCCCACCAGTAAGCTAATTCCACCTAGAAACATTGAAAAGGCTTCGATAGCTTCGCCACAAGATTTGATTCGGCGCTGTAAACAATGGTAGTTCCGACATCATTGCCAAATCAGCTTGTGTCGAATTATTTAAAGAAAAGGCCACATTTCTGAGACAGACTTCAGTATGTTTGATTCTTTTATGTCCTAATACACCGACTGCGCCTACTTGTTGTGACAATTGCCTTTTGTGTAGTAAACGCCGGCAAACCTACGAATGGATATGACGTCACTGCTCTGACGTAGGTTGTTCCCCCTGAATTAGGTTTTTAAAAAACTTACGTCGCAAACTTTTTTTACTAAGCACGAGGAAACTTTTTCATAACTCATTTCTCGGAATAATTGTCATTGTTATATTCCATGCTATAGATAAGGAAGTCTCTCGCAAAAATGCGATGAACATAATATTATATCAGAATCAGAACTGTTACTGGTGACACGTCAAATGAAATTCATACACCGGGATGTGCGATATGGGAAGTTATTTCCTAGCTCCAATCAAAGAGGTAAACTTAGCTACACAATCCCCAGCACCTTCAGGCCACCCTTAAAAAGGTTTTTGTTTGCTGTGCTCCTACCAATCATATGTGAGGTGGGTAGGAAGGTAGGTCTTTTTTTTTTTTATCTGAAAAGGTATTTGACCCTAAAAGCACTATACAACTCCCGGAAACATCATTTCAAATACTTATTTTCTGATTTTTCAGAGAAAATCAGGCTTGACATTTCATTAAAATGGTCTGCCTTGATATTTCATTTAAATGGTCTGCTAGGCAGACCATTCAAATGAAATGTCAAGCCGGATTTTCTCTGAAAAAAAATAATAAAACAGCAAAAAAAAAACAAAAAAAACAAAAAAAAAAAAAAAACAACAAAAAACAAACAAGAATGTCATCTTCTTTAAATTTGGCTTAGTGTGTTAAATTTGAGTTTAATCAGGTTTCAAAAACAAATCTTTTCCTCAGAATGGTAATAAAATTTTTTGGGTGGGGGCAACCTATGTGGGTAGGTAGGAGCACAGCAAACCAAGATTTTTTTAAGGATGGCCTTAGCTGTAAGAATGACCAAATCGGGAAGGGCCTTCCGATCTCGAAAGACACAAAGGAAGAAAGAATCTTTGTGAATGTCACCTCTTGAAGACGGGGTCTGAAAAACAAATGAATGGTGTTTTCTATAGCACCTAGTCATCTGTTGGAATGCTTAGCACCCTTTAGACCATTGTTTAATAGTATGAGCCTACTGTCGCTTCTCCTTTTCTTGAGAGACTCCCATCTTAATTTTCATGGTATTCCAGTCATACTCCCAGCTTTAAAGCAGTAATTGCTTGTTACAAATCTAGCAGCTCGATTCTGGACATTTTCAGTTTCTTCATCAAGGACCAATCCATTAGGGTCCCAGATACAACAAGTCCTTTATATGCTGCCTCTATAACACCCTGGGGACACTGATGATTTCGCCTCAGGAAACCAAGCATTCTAAATTTGCCTTAGCACAAATATTGCTATTGTGTGTATTCCATCTGAAATCGTGTGTGATTGTCACACCAAGGTATTTAATGGAATCTACATTCTCGAGGACCGTTCCATCTAAGGTTTCTTTTTATAATTTGAGGTTTAACGTCCCCATCAACACTGTAAAGGTCATTTTGGAGACGTTGCTTCCAATTTTGTGGGACTTTTACCCGACATTGAGATGAAATGACATCTCAAGCCCTGTCGCCCAAAGAAACCAATAGGGTTTATAAGCATGGACGGACCGCCTCACACCGCGGTTCCTTGACAGGCTTAGATCCTCTGAGCGGTTTTCCAGTACTAGTATGCGGGCCGGATTCAGCTCTGCGTGGAAGCATCATGCAGCCCGTATATTTCTTCAAGCTCCTATGGGCGGGGCCCTTAAAGGTACTTGTTTGTATTGGAAAGTAGAAGTAAAACAAAGATCAGGAATCGATGCAATTAACTTACTCCACCCATCAAGACACCAAAGGGAAAGAAACACAAACATGAAGCGACCAGACCATAATGGAAACCAAAACAAAGTAAGGCCATAAGCACAGTTACTTTCCCATAAATGGAGTTTAACGGCCCAGTCAAAACTATCTAAAGTCATTTTTGAGTCGGTCACTTTACCTACCGACACTTTCTTGGGCCGCTTATACGTAAGCGGTTAATCAGTGCAGTGCACATTCTTTCTTCAGAAACTGACAACTGCCCTTCTTGAATCAGCGGAACGGAGAGAATGACCATAGAAAAGATTTCATGATCAATCTCCACTCCTTCTAAGGTGTAAGAAACCTCGATTTTATTTGTTCTCTTCCTAGTTCTCTGCATAATATTGCATTTAAAGAGCCGAAATTTCATGCCATCATCTTTGTCTCTCTTTATTGTTTTGAAGTTTCAGTGAGTCCCAGAAGTTTGGTGGCTACCTCGAAAGCGCTATTTTATATCCATAACACAAAACACAGCGTAATTGCATTTGCTTATATATTGCACACTGATAGGGCGACTTGTCAATTAGGGGATAACAGTATAGAAAATTATTATTTGGGGAGGTAAATCGGCGTTTTTACGGTCGTATTATTTGGGGAGGTATATCGCCGTTTTTACGGTCGTATTATTTAGGGAGGTATATCGCCGTTTTTACAGTCGTATTATTTGGGGAGGTATATCGCCGTTTTACGGTCGTATTATTTGGGGAGGTATATCGCCGTTTTTACAGTCGTATTATTTGGGGAGGTATATCGCCGTTTTACGGTCGTATTATTTGGGGAGGTAAATCGGCGTTTTTACGGTCGTATTATTTGGGGAGGTATATAGCCGTTTTTACGGTCGTATTATTTGGGGATGTATATCGCCGTTTTTACAGTCGTATTATTTGGGGAGGTATATCGCCGTTTTACGGTCGTCACTGCTTATTACGAAAACACGCCTATACAAATACATAACAAATTTTACCACCGAAAAACAAAAATTTTCAGATATTTTTTTCTTATTTCTGCACGATATAGATTTTGGGTGCTCGTTAGCACCGATGGGGCGGTTCATTAGAACCGATGAGGCGGTTCTCGTTCGGTTCTAACGAGTACCCACAATCTATATTTGTGAGCAGAAATAAGAGAAATAAGGTTTACCCCTGTAAACCCTAGTTTTGTTATATAAAAGTGGGGTTGAAGGGGGATCACAATTATATAGGTGTGTTTACGTGATGTGGTCAGCGCCGCCGAAAAACGGAATTTGCGACCGTATAACCGAAGATTTATCTCCACAAATGACAATTTTCAATACAGTTTTCCCCATTCTAATGCACATATGCAGTTATTTTGTTAAAAAATGTACTATTTTGCTCAAAGCGGCAAACAAAGTTAGCCGCGTAAAACCAAAATGCTACCCAATAAAAAGCGACGTTACTTCATGACGTCGTGTTACCGATTGTATATCGCAGTCTGTATGTCGCAAATTTGACGTTATCCAATCAAACGTCGCGTAACCATCACGTGATCAAGTCCGTGAAATGAACACCCCCTAAACCCCACTTTTTATGGGAAAAACTGGGGTTTACGGGGGGGGGGGGGGGGGGGGGTATTCATTTTTTTCTTATTTCTGGTCCAAGACATAGGGTGTGGGTACTCGTTAGAACCGCCTCAATGAGGCGATTCTAACGAGCACCCATAACCTATGTTTGCAGTATTTATAAAATAAATATCACGGATTTTTATCAGAAAATGGCCATTTTGGAGATGTGAAAAAATGCACTTTGTCGCACGGGTGTGTAATCGTAATGATACGCAAGTGCATTAGAATGAAGTTTAATATTATTATTATTACTATTATCATCGTCATTATTATTATTACAGCTATGACCTACATTAACGCCAGTGTGTTCCGCTCAAGCTGTCTCTTTCTGGCTGCCTCTAGACGGGCTCTTGTTCTTTTGCTTATTCTTTTGTGAGAACTCATCATTTGCTTGGCCTTCGGTCTCGATGAATAAGTCGTCTCTGGAAGAATTTTGTGAGACAGTTTAATACCACTGGAAAATATGTGCAAATATCTTAATTACCCTAGTAAACCTGCGAAACAGGTACGTACAGTCAACTCTCGTTATCTCAAACTCCAAGGAACTTGAATATTTCATCACGAAAACACGCCTATATAATTTTGACCCCATTGGACCCCACTTTTATATAGTAAAACTGGAGTTTACAGGGGTAAACCTTATTTTTCTTATTTCTGCTCTAAACTATAGACTGTGTGCCCAAAGTCAATATTTTGAGCAGAAATAAGAAAAATATCGCAATTTTTCATCTCAAAGCTTTCATTTTTTTCTGCGATAAAGGTTACAATGTACTTGTATAGGCGTGTTTTCATATTGTGGTTGAGATAACAGTAGTTTGAGATCGAAGGTGTTGAAATCTAAGGAACAGATAACAAAACTAACATTACTGCACTAAATTAAGTCTGACTTAAGCCATTGTTTGAGAAATCAGAGGTTGAGATAACGAGAGTCTGCTGTATTGGAATCATCACTTATTGTTAAGGCCGACACGATTAATCGTATAATCGATAATCGATCGATAAATTCCTCTAAAAATGATTATCATTTCTGATTTGCTTTTAATCGATTACTTGATAGGTACAATTTACTACCCAAAGTTATGCCTGAAATAGATGAATGAGTGGCAAACAGTGCAGACCCTGATGAGACGCCGCATTATGCGGCGTCTCATCTGGGTCTACACTGTTTGCTCAGGCCTGTCCGCTCAAATAAACATATGGTAAATGCAACATATGGCAAAAGCCATGCTCAGACAGAAAGCCAGACAGGTAAAATTATGACAAAAAAAAAACGTAGCGATTACTAATCGATTATCGATCGCGATGACAAGACTGATAATCGATTATCTTTTCAGCTCCGATTAGCAAGCCCTACAAGTTATTGTATTTTGCTTTTCCATTAGTCGTTCAACTTTCTTCTGAATCCGACTGTATATTTTCAATGAAGAATCGTAATCAGTAATTGTATAGGTATAGCAGTCATAGTGATCTAAGTGCCCCGGTGTTTATAGTTAAATGTTTTAAAATAATAAAGTATAAGACTAAATAGCAAAGAAACAGCTTTTTTTTAAACTTAGCCTATATGAAAATTCAAGAAGAAAATCAAATCTGAAATGATATTATTTTATCTTTAAACGCATGCATCAGTTAATGTAACTTCTATAAATGTTAGGACCGTTGTTTATAGTGGCATCCACAAGCGATAATTGTACAAAGCGGGAGGTAACTCGCTGGATTCCTCATTCACGAATAAAAAAAGTTAAGTATCTTCCGCATGAGGTAAGATTATACTGAGTTCGCCATACTTTTGCATCGATCATATAAGAAATACTCTCATTTCGTTAACGCTTACCTGTAAAGAAAGCCGGTCTCGGTATCTCAGTCGGATGCTTATCTGATTGGTGACCAGGACGCGGGTTCGATACCTGCCAGGGTCGGCAACATTCTTTCGTGGAGATTGATCATGAAATCGTTTCTACTGTCATTCTCTCCCTTCCGCTGATTCAAGAAGGGCATTTGTCAGTTTCTGGCGACTGGTTAACCGCTTACGTATAAACTTGCCCAGGAAAAGTGTGAACAGGTAAACTGACCGGCTCAAAATGCCCTTAAATAGTGTTGACTAGGCAGTTATAATCCAGTACAAACAAACAATCTGTAAAGAACATGAACACGTGTAAATGCAACTTGTTCTGTTGAGCATAATTATAATTAGCAACGTTAAACATGTTTTTGTTTCAACAACAGAAGTGCAGATAGGCATTTGTGCAGTTTGATTAGCATCTTTACATTCACTACTTATTGTTTGTATTGAAATTATAGAGGATCTTGGATGAGTGCTCATGTCTTATTGAATTTATTAAACGAGTTGAGGAAAAGGGATAAAATGCGAGGCTTTGCCGAGCATTTTATCCTTTTTCCTCAACGAGTTTAATAAATCCAATACTGCATGAGCACGAATGCAAGATTCTATTTATCATATGACATTTAAAACGCATTTTATTCACGATTGTTTACAAAAATATCAATATTCCGCCATTAGTAAACGCGACGTCATTAAGGACGCCGTATGTGTAACGTTACGGGACGTATCTAGCTAATTTGCATATTTAATACGCTAGTGGATTATCGAAAATATTGCATGGCATTATTACACTTTCAGACGCGACGTCATATGATAAATTGGATAACAATTGTCTCACATGTTCATGCGTTGCAGAACATTTTGCATAGGAATGTTAACGTAGCAAATACCTTCATCGGTGTTTTTCCTTTTCTCCATTTCAGCGAATTCTTCCGCTATTTTCCTGGCTGCTTTATGTTTTGCTTTCTTAGGCGATGCATCGACTACAGTTAGAATACAAAACAAAAGTACCAGGATTGGTACGTGTAGATGCGTCTGTTTGAACATTTCTGAAATTATACATTTTTAAGAGGAAAATGAATGGAAGTGTAGAAACGGGAGAAACGATAGCACTCCCTCCCACCCGTGCTTGATAAAAGGACTGCAGGCCTTGTCCAACTTTAACCCAACATCAGTTGACATCTACCCCAGCTTGCTCCTCGGAATCTCTAAAAATGGGTCTTATATTGAAGGAAAAATATGCCCCTGAGCAAAAAAAAGAAAAAACTCTCTGAAAACAGGTCATCAAATTTTCGACGGCACCTTTTCACGATTGGTTTTTGAGAGACGTGCCGAGTTACGACTCCATGGCCTGCATTTTCATTGACCAAGAATCTTGTCATAGAAACAAAAATTATTGCATCTATCAAGCTGAATGGAATAGGACCCGTGTTGCATCCATCCCCATAGACTGGCTCCCGTATAACTGATAGTTTAATTAGGTCGGCGCCAGGTTTTTAAGGTAACAGGGCGCTATAAGCACAAGAACTACCACTAATTTAATTTCTGCAACATTTTTAACCCTTGTCCTGCTGAGCCCAGATATGTCTTATCTTTCAAACAATGTAGATCCAGATCAGATGGCTTCTGAAGAAGCCATCTGATCAGGAGCTTCATTGTTTATCATTCAGTTTATATTTGTTGCAATAATTTGCATCAAGTTATCTGATTGGTTGATACTCAGTAGTGGGTATGGCATATTTAAATATTCAGCTGGACAAGGGTTCATTTTTAATACATTTTAATTTTTTTTTCATTAGCAAAGAGCTTCTTACGATTTGGCTGATCAGTTTCTAGCAGGTAACGGAGTAATATGAGCAGAAAATAGTCAAAGGAGAAAATGTTTTCTTAGTTAGAATTCTTCAACCCAGGCTACAATCGTCATAAAGTTCTATGATGCAAAGTCTCGGTTTGGGCCACTGGGCTGCATGGCCTTTCATGATGAGACCAATGCGGGCAATAACCCTTTATGTACCAAATGGAATCTTCCTCCTTATATATAGCAGGAGTCCATTTAAAAATTTAGGGGAGTCAGGTTGTTGTTTAATCAAAATTTATTTGGAAAAGGACTGAACTTTAGGCAAACAGTGGTGGCTCTGATCAGACGCCGCGTTCTGCGGCGTCTGATCTGGGCCTCCGCTGTTTGCCACGGTACCCGTTTCAGGGTTTCTAGTACTAGAGAGACACTTTCATACATCAGTGAATAATAAACATATAAATAAATAAAAGGAAGGAAGAAAGGAAGGAAGGAAAAAAAATAAATAGGAAGGAAGGAAGGAAAATAAATAGGAAGGAAGGAAGGAAAAATAAATAAATAAATAGGAAGGAAGGAAGGAAGGACAAATAAATATAAATAGGAAGGAAAGAAGGATGGAAAAATAAATAAATAAATAAAACAAAATTAATATAATAAAATTACCGGAGTAAGCTGTTTATATTTCCACTTCGCAATCCAATTTGACCGTGGAAAAAATCATTCCAAAAGTAGACATAAAAGCAAATCCTGTGAAAATGACAAGAGAGTCCGGCGAAGACCTTGTCACCCAGCGTATGCCCCGTCTTGAAATGCACCATACAGCTTGAACTCAGTTATGTTTCTTATTACTGCAAATATGCGCAGACTGATGCGCACAAAGAGTATTTGAAAATCGACCAATGGCAGGTTAAGGCTTATCTTTGTGCCGTCTCAAGGTAATAACTTAAGTACAGATCCAGAGGCGAAATATACCCGATTAAGGAAAACGATCCGAGTTTATGTTTAATGCGAAAAACAGTTTTTGTTTGTTTTAACTCCCTCGTCAACACTATTTAGGTCATTTTGGAGACGTTTCTTCCCATTTTGTGGGATTTTTTACCCGATGCTGAGATGAAATGACATCTCATTCCCTGCCGCCCAATGAAACCAATATAGTTCATAAGCATGGGAGGTCCGACAAACATCAATTTACCTGGGCAGGCTTAGACCTTCTAAGCGGTTTACCAGTACGCATGTTTGGCCAGTTTCAGCTCTGCGTGGAAGCACCATGCAGCCCAATCTCGATGGGCGGGGCGGTCAGTTAGGGTGGTTGGCTTAGGGAGGCTGCTGGTGAGGCGAAAATGTCATGTATCTTATGTCACCAGGGGCGTCAAACTATTTCAGCCCCCGCCCATAGGGGCTTGATGAAATATATGGGCTGCATGATGCTTCTACGCAGAGCTGAATCCGGCCCGCACACCAGTACTGGTAAACCGCTTAGAGGATCTAAGCCTGTCCAGGAAACGCGGTGCGAGGCGAACTGCCCATGCTAATAAACCCTATTGGTTTCATTGGGCGACAGGGCTTGAGATGTCATTTCAACTCAATGTCGGGAAAAAGTCCCACAAAATTGGAAGCAACGTCTCCAAAATGACCTTTACAGTGTTGACGGGGACGTTTTAAACCTCAAATCAAACAAAAGCGTCAAACTAATACTGCTATTCGTGTAGTTGGACATGGCCTTCTGTCCTTGCAGCAGGTTTTGGTGGAGGAGCAGTGCTGTAACTTCCTCTGTTTTTTTTTCACTTTCTTTCGTTTTCCTCTTTCTTTCTTTCTTTCTTTCTTTCTATCTTTCTTTCTTTCTTTCTTTCTCCCCTCCTCTTTCATCTCCTCCACTGATGGTCTCTTGTACAGTCGAACTTCAATGGCTCGAACACCTTTGGGACCTCGAAAATCAGTTCGAGACGGGTAGTTCGAGCCACTGAGGGTTACTTTCAGGAGGCATAACGAGATACTTTTAGACATCTTTTCGGTGTTCTATAATGAAAATGTATGCTGTGTATTCTCATTAGAATCGCCTTATCGAGGCGATTCTAAGAATCGCCTTATCGAGGCGATTCTAATGAGTACACACAGCATACATTTGCAAGATAAAAGACTAAAATCTCCTTAATTATCCCCCACTATTTCTTATGTAAAGGATTTCGCTAGGGGTTCAATAATGGGTTCGACATATCCATGATAAACGAGCCATCGGTGTTCGAGTCATTGAAGTTCTACTGTATATCGTTTCTCCCTTTCTCTGGAAGACGACACAAAATGACTCATAAGGGCTGACGTGTCATAAAACTCCAACACAACCAATCAGTCCATGGCTGCAGATATGAATGATGAAGGGATAATACCAGGGAGAACAACCTACGTCAGAGCAGTGACGTCATAACCATTCGTAAGTTTGCCGGCGTTTACTACACAAAAGGCATTTGTCACAACAAGTAGGTGCAGTCGGTGCATTAGATCATAAAAGAATCAAGCATACTGAAATCTGTCCCAGAAATGGGGCCCTTTCTTTAATTAATTCGACACAAGCTGATTTGGCAATGATGTCGGAACTATCATTGTTTACAGCGCCGAATCAAATCTTGTGGCGAAGCTATCGAAGACTTTTCAATGTTTCTACGTGGAATAAGCTCACTGATGGGATACAAATATTGTTCGTTACTAGCTGAAGTATGTTTTCTGAAGACTCGTAATTTAAAAATCTAGTTTGAAGCATTTTATTTACCCTATTTACATCAATATGGCCGCTTCTTAAATGGGTACGACATCTCTGCTATAACGTAGGTTGTCACCCCTGAATACGGGAATATAAGAATCTTATATGGGTGTGAGGGGTGGATAGAAAAATCCGTCCCAAGAGTTGTCCGGCACCACGAGGCTTGCCGATCCCGAGGAACGGATTTTTCTATCCACCCCTCACATCAATATTGGATTCTTTTTTTTTTTGCATACCTTCCATTTCTTAGCGCGGAATTTCAACGCTGCAGTCACTTCGGTTACCAACCAGCCAACTTCCGCCATATTGCGATGACACTGCAGGAATGTAAAGTGACGTCACGGATCGTGCATGACGTCAACCTTAACGCACGCGGCACAGTGATTGTTCTGTGCCTCCTTCAGTGTTAGGATGTGATCAAGCTTCATGCTAAACCTGAGCCCCTTGGCCTGGTCCTGTCGATTGTAGGCCACACGCTTCTTCGCAATAACCTTGCGCAGCTGCTGCTCGGTGAGTATGGGTGGCCTCTCAGAACCCTCCTCTGGGTGCATGTACTCCATCCTTGACACTGCCAAATATGCGAGATTGGACCACTGCAGGAAGTCATCAATAATCCAGACTTTTTTGGGGTCTGCGATGGTGAGACCTTGGCTTGAGTGGACTGATGGCATAGCCAAGAGCCAAATCCTGGTACCATATGCCGTCAAGGACCTCGCGGGCGGTTTGCAAGGAAACATCGACAACCGTTCAGAACGAGCTCTTGCTGGTATCGCTCAGCATCCAGCACCAAGGGCCCAGGGATGGTGACCATTATGTTTTGCCGCCGAGTATCCTTGGGGCGATATAGCAGAGGAACGGGGAGGTCATGGAAATGCTTCTCATGACGCTCGAACAGCCGCATCTGGGCCCGGTCACGAATCTTCTGCCTCGATGGCAGGATTAAGTTCCCCGGCTTCCAAGCTTCCACGAAACTGTCCCATCAAAGGCAGGCCGGTAGCGCTTGTCTCATAGCCCGACACTGTACTCGGTCTGGTTGGAGACGGATCTCCTTTTTAAGAGCTTTCAGAGCCGGTCCTTTTGCCCTGTGGCCGGTCAGGACCTCTTCATAGTAATCGGCTCTCCGCTGCAGCCAGTTGTGCGGCATTTCTCCGGCGATTGGGGGCGGCTGCCCCTGGTCGCCACAACAGTTGACCTGGACGCCCCGACCATCGAGCCAGTCGAGGAAGGTTTCCAGAGTGGGGCGGGTCACTGTGCAGATCTCGACACAGATTATCACGCGGGGAATGAACTTCTGTCCCACACTTTCGGGTGTCAAGTCTGCCTGGCCACTCCAGCGTAGAAGCTGTGATAGGTCTGGGACTGGACGCCCCTGGCCCGCATCTCTTTTGGTCGGGGTGAAGACGAGGGGGTTCTTGTCGCGGAAGAGCTCGATCGCTCGGGTGGTCTTGCCGCTACTTCCACAACCGTTTAGGTAACTCAGCTGGTGTCGGGTCAGGGATCGTCATAAAGTGGTGCGGACGAATCGGGCAGGTATTTGATCTTTGCTATATATTCAGGGTCGGGGGCTTAGACCGCGTGCCGCAATGGCATGTTGAGTTGTTCACCCTTGTCACGCCACTGAGCTGCGGCAATCACGTCTCGTGGTGGCATCGGTGTCTCCTCCTCGTGGCGGGTGAAACAGATGCGGCAATATCCTTTTGGGTGGACTTCATGAGGTTTGGAAGCCTCAACCCCCTCTAGTTTATAGAGTGCCGCTTTCCGGGCATAGATAGAATCGGTAGCCACTCGGACAACCTCATCGGGTTCAAACCTTGAAAACATGAAGATTAGATTGATATGGGCGTAGGCCAGCATGCTCGCCTAAGGTGAGCGCACTGTAGTTGGGAGCCATCATAATACGTGATAAAATAGCCTAGAGGACACTTTTCGGGAACTCCGACCAGGGTACCGCTTTGGCGGGTGTCTCGCACGAGGAAGTCGAGTTCTCCCTGGTCAGTCACAAGCCTTCGTATCAGTCTTTTGCCGCCAGCTCCACTGGCAGCTATGGCGCCCTGGGTGAACTTGCCGATAACACTGCAGCCTTGGTCACGGTCTTCTGGGAGCCACACGTCGGTTTGCTTCTTAAAGGCGATGATGGCTTCCCGAACCTTGAGGCTCTTCAGCAAGCCATACTCTGTGAGGAAGGCAAGGAGCTGTGTTAAGGCCCAACCACCACTTTCGGAGGCGAAATGCTTCCCGAACCAGGCAGGGATGACAGGATGCATCAAACTCCCATTCTTGAATCTCGGCGAAGCCTGTGTCTATGTCTTTTGGGAGAGCGCCATTGATGGCTACACGGATCATCCGGTGGGTTGGGTGTCCGAACCGCTCGAAATAGGGTTTGGCTTCACCCATGGCCTAGAAGGATGCCGGATAGCAGGCCTTCATGTCAATGCTGACGACTTCCCTCGTGTCATAATTCATAGAGTTCCAGAGGCCGCCGTGACCGTGCTCCACACAGGCCTTCTCGACGTCTGGAAGGAGGTTGGCTGGGGTTGGCTTCCAACCGTTCCTTTCCTTTGCCACAATACTGGCCGCGTGATTTTCGCCGAAGGTTCTTTAAGCAAGTTCAGGGTTACCAAGTTTGGCGCAGATTGCTTGGAAAGTAGAAGTAAAACAAAGATCAGGAATTGATACAATTAACTTACTCCACCCATAAAAGACACCAAAGGGAAAGAAATACAAACATTAAGCGACCAGACCATAATGGAAACCTAAACAAAGAAAGGCCATAAGGACAGTTACTTTCCCACAAAATGGCCATATGGCCATCCAAAACCAAAAGACACAAGTGATACACACAGTAAGTAACAAACAACAACATAAATAAATCGCCACAGAAGAGCCGCCTTGGAACGGTCAGTGGAAGATTTCCACTGGGGGGCTTAAATCGATTTTACGTGGCCACAATCCTCGCCCTTACTTCCGTCGCGATTTAGACAAATAATTTGTTCAGTCCGCATGAAGGCCTCCTAACTCATCAGTGCAACATCTCCGTGAACACAAAAATCAAAGAACTACGGAGGTGAGACAACGGTGAGGACTCGACAGCAAGAAACCACAGAAATGCTGGAGCAAAAGAAAACCAACAGTTAGACTCCGATGAGCCCGACCAGAGACAGAGCATCAGGCACCAACCAACATTATCTCTCTAATTTTCGATAAGCCTTTACGTTGGAGCCGTCATAGAATCTGAGGCCTGACCCACCGGCGTGCAATTAAAGAGGGAAGCAAAGTTGCCAACCGTGATTGGGTTAACTACCATGCATGCAGTCTGTCGTATAATATCCATGTTGTACCCAATCTTTTTATATCGAAGAATGTTTTTACGAAATTGGGTGCTGAAGTCATTGCGGTTATGTATTTTTCTGAATTTATATACTAAGTCACCATAAAATTCGGGTTCCGATAGACCTTGTTGCAGAAGAGATTTAAGTCCAATATTGAATTTTGAAATTAAATCAGAATGGCGTCTATAAAATTTTGAAAAGGCTTTACGTAGTTTATGGTACCGATAACCCTGATTAAGGAGTTTAGCCGTTAATAATTTATTACGAGTGTTGAAGTCAGTAACATGACTACACACTCTAGCAAATCGAATTAATTGCGAAATATAAACGCCATAGGATGGCGCACGAGGAACATCACCATCCAAAAAAGGAAAATTTACAATCTCAAAATCAAAGTCATCGCGTTTATCATAAATTTTGCACGAAACAAATCCATCTACAATAGATAGATGTAAATCCAAAAACGGGGCCTCGGTATCAGAAGAATTTGCTTTATTTAACTGAAGTTCTAGGGGGTAAATCTGACTGATCAAACCATCAAAATAGGTATTATCAATATTTAATAAATCATCTAAATATCTAGAAGTAGAGCTAAAAGCTTCAATAATTTCAGATTGGTTATCAATGGAAAGCGACAAAATGAAGTCTCTTTCATAACAATACAAGAACAGATCAGCCACAAGAGGTGCGCAATTAGTACCCATCGGAATACCCACAATTTGTCTAAATAACTTAGTACCGAATCTAATATAAATATTGTCAAGTAGAAAGGTGAGGGCATCACACACTTTCTGACATGACCAAAGTGTATACCGGTAATTCTTATGCTCTTTAGAAGTGAAAAATGCATTTCTGACATTACATGCAAGATAGAGAGAATCTTCTCTGTGAAAAGCCCATTCAATTAAATCATTAAGCTTTTCTTTTATAAGATTGGAGTCGCTCTAGGGCCTCCCGTGTCCTGTAGGTACGGCCGTCCTGGAGCACGAACTGGTCGACTGAGAGTTGTCGGCCTACATTCATGTCTTGGCCACCCAGGAGCCAGACCGCAATCGGCTCCCCACGGGTTGCTTACCGAATGGCCTGCCAGACATCGCCCTCGTAGATATGAACCCCTCTACTCTGGAGAAAGTGGAAGTCTTTGGAGCAAGCGTGGCCGTTGTGGCCGATGAGTTCTATGTATCTAAGACAACCATTCCCACCTCTACCATATTTGCCACTGTTGAAAATATCCTCCCCAGCAATATCCCTCAGGATGATTGCCCGCTTAGGAATTTTCTCTAGGTTAGACACATCTACAACCGAGGCTCCAGTTTCACGGATCCTCTCTTCCCATTCCTGTATTTTCTGGCGGCGGGTCGGTGCAAAACCCTGACCCCTCATAGCGCCTTCAAAATGCCCCACAACTCTATGGGCCACACAGTTGAGGTCACCATCTCTTAGTGGGGCGAGGTTGGCAGGATCCGGGTCTCTGATGGGGCAGAGGCCGTAGAAGACAGCGGTCACGGGATAGGCGTTTTTTGTAGAAGGCTTTGTCAATTCCAGTCAACACACCAGGCCGAGTGTCCCGTGAAATCTAAACGATGGCCTGTCCCCTCCTTCTCTCCTCGCGAACTGGGTCAAATTTGTCTTCTAAGAACCAACCACCTCCTTGTTGTTCGCGAAGAAACTTGAGTTTCAATAGAAATCCACCCCCGGAAGGTTATCAAGCAACCTTGACGCCCTCTCGTCTATCATGTTTGCACCAAAAGCCAGTCGACCCGCTCTGACATGAACACCGTCACCGATACCAAATGGGTCTTCTCCCTCCTTCCTCCATGTAGAGAAGACCGCAGCAGCGCCGTCGACTTTGAACTCATCTTTGGCGTCGTTAAGAATCTCGACCCACTGATCGTCTGGTAGCCCCACTGGGTGATGAACCTGACTGTCCAGGTCGGTAAATTGTTGACCTTGTGGGACTGGGTCGGGCATTTCTGCAAGAATTTCATTGATCAATTCATCCATGTCGTTAAACGGGTATACTATTTACACAAATATCTCTAAATGGAAATTCGAAGGTCAAGGAGCTCGCATATTAACGGATCGAATTGAAGCCTGGCTTTCTTCTCCAAGGCAATGTTCCGGCCGCGTATTTTATCCCGTCCACAGGCCCGAAAGATTTTTATTTCGCTTTGAACACCTTTCCCACATTTTCTACAGGGAATTGGGATTTTCTTACCTTTGCGAATTTTGGCTAAATGAATCTTGCAGTACACCTTGCAGCAATTCTTCCCACAGGTGGTTGACCTGCCTACATTCAACCACCCACAATTGTCGTATCCCTTCATTATTAGATAGGTATACTATGTACATCGATATACTTAAATGTAAATGTCACCCCCGAGTGTCTCATATAACAACGTGGACAAAAACCTAGAGCCCGGGGCCGTCGAGGGTTGTGGGCCGCCCCCTGGGGCTCTAGGCTTTTGCCCGCGTTGTTATACGAGGTGCCATTGGTATGTCGCAGCCAGTTGGGGTGAAATTCTCTTATGATTGGGAGGCTTAATTTGGCAAATAAAAAAATCATGTTTGGGTTGGGGGGCTTAATTTGCCAAAAAGCGGACTTTTTTGGTCAAAATAAGCTGGGAGCCTTGATTAACTAAATAGGGTTTCATGGTTGAAACAAAAAGTCCATTCACCCTCCCTGCTGCTAAAGGAAAAGAAACACAAACATGAAACAACAGACCCTAATGGAAACATCAATAGCGGAAAGCCAAAAGGACAGTTACTTTCCCCCAAAATGGCCAATTGGTTATCCAAAACAAAATAACATGAAAGATACAAACACTAAAAAAGACAAACCATTACAAAAATAAACCACGACAGTATAACTGCAGTTGCAAGAATAAAATATACTCAGAAGCACAGGGGTTATCCAGATTGATAACGTCATTCTTTCTGCCTGCAGACATCATTTTCACAGAAAACAAAGATACAGCCTGTGTGGTCTAATGACAGAGTGTTACAATATCAATTGAAGGGGTAAGCCATTCACAGACAACGGTAAAAGGTAAGTTTCACCCACTGAAACTTACATGTAGAATGAGCCCGTTATTTATTTTGCATGATTGCCGCTAATTGGCAGTGCGTCCACAGTTGTTTTGGGTCAGGTGATTTGCTGTTAAGTGTTTACATGCCCCCCTCAACATATTGCTTCTGGCTTGTCCGTTTGTCCATTTCACGCTTTCTTGTGCATAGCGTATTTTTAGAACCATGAATGCTAGTGTTTGAAATTTCATGGATTCCGCATGAAAAACGTTGACCATTATTTTTTCTTATCCGAATAATCTCCCCTTTTTGAGTTATTTCCATTTTCTTTGAATAACAGAAATTTCATTAGTAAGATATCTGAAAATTATTTGAGCTATAGCCTGGTTCTTTGGTATACTGTTTGGGACTGAGGAGGAGATAACCTGATTAAATTTTGAAATTTCTGGTTATTTGTGTTGCTTTCTTGTGCATAGCATAACATAAGAGCCATGTTTGCTTGTGTTTTTGAAATTTCATATAGGGTTTCCTTATGAAAAAAATATTTGACCAATATTTTTTTCTTCTCCGGATTTTCTCTTCTTTTTGAGTTATTTCCCTTTTAATTAAATAACAGAGAAATATTGTTAGCAAATTACCTGAAAAAGTATTTGAGCTAGAGCATCAATATTCAGTATACTGATAAGGACTGAGGAGTAGATCACCTGATTAAATTTTCTACAAATTTAATGAAATTTCACTTTGGATTTCTGGCCAGTTAACCGTGTTGCTTTCTTGTGCATAGCATAACTTTAGAATCATGTATACTAGCGTTTTAAAATTTCATGTATGGTTTCCTCATTAACAAAAAGTTGACCCGTATTTTTTCTTATCTGAATTATCTCCCCTTAACAAAACAGAAGTGAAAGCAATGATCAGGAATCGATACAATTAACCCACAGCTCCCATCAGAGTCACTAAAGGAACAGAAACACAAACACGAAATAGCTTAACCCTAATGGACACATAAATAGCGGGTGGCCAAAAGGACAGTTACTTTCCCACAAAATGGCCAATTGGCTATCGAAAATAGAGAATATTTACTTTTTGAGGTGGGTACCAAAAAGGTTTCATCGAGTGTGCTGAAAACATCAAATTTTTCACGAGTGCGAACCACGAGTGAAAATTCGGTTGTTTTCAACACACGAGTTGAAATACTTTTGGTATCCGCCGAAAAAAGTTAATGTTCTTTTTATTTTATATTTATTAGGACACTTACGGTAATTGATCGACCCGAGGCAGTGAAGTCACAATGTTGGCCTGGCATCATGACGTCAATACTGTCAGTGTCAAAGCATAAACGAATCGCCATTTTGAATTTCTAGTTCAAAGAATGCTTTTCAAGGTATGTTACAGAATGCGTTGTGCTTATTTGAAGTCCATTTTATTTTTGAAGGCTCTAAGTGACATGTACCCAGCCAGTGTATAATCGATTCCATGTGTAGTACTAGCAGTCGGTCACGGTCGGTTTTTCACGTTGGAAAAAAAAATACGCTGATTGGAGCGCAGATTGCCTCGCACAAACTCTTACTCAGGCATTCAGTGAACTTGTACGCATTGTAGACTATTTGTAACAAAGACAGTCTGATGGGTGCTATGGGTTAATTGTATCGATTCCTTGTCATTGCCTTCACTTCTATTTTGTATGCACCTTAGGCTGTGGTGGCCTACCGTTAAACCTAGTTTTCAACGTAAAACGTGTGTCAAAATTATATTTATGGTAGGGACAGTGTTTTCCTCTGAAAACATTTTAGTTGAATGATGGCTTTTCTTATTTATCCGTATAAACCTACGTTGAGGGTATTCATTTGAACTGCCTCACTGAGTCACTCTGGCGATTCTAATGAATACCCACAAATTGACAATATAGGATGTTTTTGAGAATTGACAAAAATTATCCTTCACTTATCTCAAAATACCCACCTTATCTGTCCCTATGCAACTCTTCACATCCATACACTGTACAAAGAGTTGTTGTTTATCTCTGTTTTGGATAGCATATTACAACACTACATCCGTGTGACAAAGTGCAATCTTCCAAATCCCGAAAACGGTAATTTTTCTGACGCAATTGTATTTTTATACCAAACATAGGTTTTGGGTGCTCGTTAGAACCTCCTCAATGAGAGGGTTCTAACGAAAATGAATAAGGTGTAAAGCATGCCTATACTCTGGAGTAATAACCTACGGATTTGTGTAGTTGGAATTGTGGATGGACCTACATACTGATGGATACATCCGTATAATTTAAGATATGGGTGTACCCACAAATTTACCGGTGCACCAATCGAATAGCGGTCCTTGTAGTGCCCTTGTAATACACAGTACTGTAGTGACTGGGGTAACTCGATAAATCATTGTTGCGGTTGACCACCGAAAGTGACGAAATTAATGCTAAAAAGTCCAAAAATGGTCCATGCAAGTTTAGCCAGAAATGACTGACCAATGATCAGATACATGTATTAAGTGCATTAAGTATTTCTGACTGTTTTCACTAGACCGATGAAAGACTGTGATTAGAGTAAAATCAAAGAACTGAAAGTACTGAGAAAAGTTGATTTATTATGATAACAATTTCAGTCGTAGATCAAGCAGTTATCTAGATATTTGTTCAGAAGGTCCCAGAGGGTTAAAAAATTCGACGAAGGAAAAAAGATTCATCGATTGATTAGAGTGAACGACAGGTCAATCCTTGTGGATCATTTTTCTCTTCTCCAAGAGAAAGGGAGAAAAGAGATAGAAGAGATAGTAGAGGAGATGAAAGTGAGGGACAGAGGAGAAAGAGGAAAATGAATGGAAATGTAGAAACAGAAGAAATAACAACCTCCCCCCCCCCCTCTCTCCCCCGTTACCTGCTGCAAGGACAACAGGCCTTGCCCAAATGTAAATCATTATCAGCTGGACTTCCCAGTTACACAAGATACACATCATCTTTGCCTTACCCATCCATCCCCACGAAAAAAAGGAAGAAATGAAGAAAGATAAACGTGTCTGCTAATTTCTTCATGTTAAAACCTTAAATTTATAAATTAGCCCAGTAGATTCTGTGCTTGTATCACCTGCTAGTAATCTTACAGAGAAGTTCTCCTAGTGGGCACATGACGTCTTAGTAGCGTAGCATCAATGTCGTGTTGATACAAAGGTGCACATATGTTGTGCAGCCGCTCGGAGCTATGTTCCTTCTGGCGTGGGGACTTAAAGAGGAGACTAACTTGACGAAGAAAAAAAGATCATTTTTAAACCATTTGATCCTGTTTAGCGAACTTCAGACTGTCTATCCAAGGCGAATTAAAATACGTTTATTCCAACCTGTACATTAACCCATACATGCCAATTGTTTCAATACTGGGACATTCGGAAACACAGATTAGGGCCACAGAATGTAGCGTCTGATCGGTACTATTTGCTAAAAGTACTGAAATTGATTTAAAACGCACAGCTTAAATATGTTCTATAAAAGGTTATCCTTTGGAAGCAAAGAATACATCACAGTACTGAAAAATATGGAGTGTACATGTTTTCTGGGCCAGACAAGATAGTTTCGGCCAATTAGGCCTCATCAGTGACCCTCAGATATTTTCAATGATCCCAAAGGACAAGAAAATATAATCTACACTATGATGTAGGGCAGGGAGACGTTTTACCGCCGCCACACATTCCCACACATCAGTGACCCTCAGATATTTTCGAAATTACACAATGGAATCAATGATCCCAAATGACAAGAAAATATAATCTACACTATAATGTAGGGCAGGGAGACGTTTTACCGCCGCCGCACATTCCCACATACCAGTTGTGGTGAAGTTAAATATGTTCTATAAAAGGGTTATCCTTTGGAAGTAAGGAATACACCACAGAACTGAAAAAAAATATGGAGTGTACATGTTTTCTGGGCCAGACTAGCTAGTTTCGGCCAATTAGGCCTCATCAGTGACCCTCAGATATTTTCGAAATTCCACAATGGAATCAGTGATCCCAAAGGACAAGAAAATATAACCTACACTATGATGTAGGGCAGGGGGACGTTTTACCACCGCCACACATTCCCACACACCAGCTGTAGTGAAGTTAAATATGTTCTATAAAAGGGTTATCCTTTGGAAGCAAGGAATACACCACAGAACTGAAAAATATGAAGTGAAAGCCTTAAACGACATATTTCGTAATTGGAGCTTTCGAAAGCAGGTGAAAAATTGTGTTCGATGTCGGTCAGTAAAGGGTAGTTTAGAACACAGAGAAGCGAGCTAACCCTTTTAACCCTGTAGACCGGTGCAGACGCCGAGGTAGAAATACACTGTATCTATGCATACCTTGCAGATCCTGATAAGACGGCACGTAGCTAGCACGTCTCGCCAGAATCTACATGTACACTGTTTGCCATCATGACAGTGAACTACTCAGAAATCCCCTTCTATAAGAATATATTTAAAGCGAGAAGAGTTCTGTTCAGAAACCCAGGGACGAAAGAGTAAAATCTCAAACCAGTTGCATAAGCGCATAGGAAAATAGTCCCAGAGTATTGTTTTCTTTTCAGAATTAGTCTTTCTGTGCCAATTTATTTTCAATCCGTATAAAGTCTCGAAAAATTAATTATTTTGAAAGACGTTCAATGCCTGCAAAATTAATTTTCAAGAGTTCCTTTGGAATATTTTATGCAGTGAACGAACAGCGGAAGTGGAGTAACGCGGTCCAGTACCGGAAGTAGAAATGTGTTGACATAGAAACTTGATTTTAAAAATCAACTTTCAAAAATTGTTGATGAGAAGCAAATTCTTTTCCCTAAAAACATCTTTTTTCGATTTCAAAGTAAATCGATTCTGTTGGGGTTCAAATTGTATTTGCCAGTGGACCAAAGCTGTGATAAACATCATAAAAAATCTTGGCTGTACATGTATGTGCATTATTATTTGTCTGAACTGGTATGAGAAGAGCAATTACTGTCAGTATCAGAACATTATCATTGATATCATAACTTCATATTATAGAGATTGGCGACACAACAACCGTGTGAAGTCACATGACGCTGTGTAGACAGCATTAGGTCCTAAAGTTCTCCTAAAATGTTCTCTTTTGTATAAACAATTATACAAAAGAAAGCGTTTTAGAAGAACATTCGGTAACAGTAACAGTACTGAGACAGTAAATATATACAACTAAATAAGTTATGAATAGTTAGATTATTTGGAAGCAGAGGATACAGCAATTAAATAAACCAAAATAGCAGACTCTATTTTATTGAGTCTGTACTGTTTAGTTGTCATCTGTGGACAGAAAACATCACGAAAACACGCCTATATAATTTTGATCCCCTTGAACCCCACTTTTACATAGTAAAACTGGGGTTTCAGGGGGTATACCTTATTTTTCTTATTTCTGCTCTAAAATATAGATTGTGGGTACTCGTTAGAACCGCCTCGATGAGGCGGTTCTAACGAGTGCCCACAATTTATATTTCGAGCAGAAATAAGAAAAATATCACAATTTTTCGTCATAAAATTTTCATTTTTTCGGCGATAAAGGTGACAATGTATTTGTATAGGCGTGTTTTCGTAATGCTTTATTTGGAGACTTTTCATACTATTTCTCGAGTCAATTTTTCTAGAGATTTGATTCTATCCATATCATTTCTTCGAAATTGTTATTCGGAGAGTATTGATTCTTTTTCATCCGCAACTATTATTGACATTTATGCCGTTGGCGCAAAGGATTAAGCCTTTTACTGTGCGCTGACCTTCTCGGCTTACCTGTACAGAATGTCTCGTTGGAAATAGCAGGCGCTTTAATGGAAACTATTTTTTAAACAAATATAACTTATTTATTTTTCAATTTGACAAACAAGTTCCGATTTAATCTAATTGTCCGTTTAAATACCTTCAAAAAGATATCAAATAAGTGGAACTTTTATTTAGTTAGTTGCCGGCATTTTTATTTTCAAATTAACAACCCTTAATCCTTATATGAAGCATACAAAACTGTGGAAAAACAACGACAGTACCTTACTTTAACGGCCAAAATCTTCACTTTCTGTTAATATTGCAAACAAACGCCCGCATCAGACGCAATGTGGTTACAATATTGTGCACTTTGATAGCAATTATAATATTTCAAAATTATATTTAATAGCGGCATATTGCGATTAAACTTGGAGCTTATTCAGGAAAAGCTTTATCGTCTACACACGAGTGTAATCCCAAAGCGTGTCATTCTCCGTCGACCGTGAAATGAACACATCTTCGCCTGGGCATCTCTTTGGAATGAAAATCAATCTAAAATGTGGTGTCTGATCTGCGTCTTATTTATTTATTTATTTATTTATCAATCTAAAATGCGGTGTCTGATCTGCGTCTTATTTATTTATTTATTTTTCATGGCCCGATTAGATTTTTTATACTTACTAAGCAGTTTAAACAAACGTTGCTAGTAATAAGATTACAATTGAAAGAAAGACAGAAAGAAAGATGCCGTATGTGCAGTCTAATCTGACATTTCGCTGTTCGCATTTTCGCATTTCTGACATTTCGCTATTCGCACATTGTTTTGATTGAATACAAGAACACAAAAGAGATGTTTGTATTTTTCCTTTTCGTAACATACGTTTGATTATTAATTCCGTCTGGTAGACCAGATAATAGCCGTTAAAGAGGCCATCAATGCCCATGAAAATTGTTTTGTATTCATTATTATTTCCTTGATTGGGTAAAAGTGTTTACATGGGTTGTGGGTGCTCGTTAGAACCGCCTCGATCGTTAGAACCGCCTCATCGAGGCGGTTCTAACGAGTATCCACAACCTATGTTTTGGAACAAAAATAAGAAAATAATGTATACCCCCGTAAACCCCAGTTTTCTCTATATGAAGTAGGGTATAGGGGGTCTTCATTTAACGGGCTTGTTCACGTGACGATTAACAAATTATCAAGAATCGACTGAGCCGCACGGATGTGTTATCGTAATTTATTTATTTAGTTGTTTATATTTTTGCTCAATGCGTGGATTGTTGGTTATATTTAGAACCAGCACATTCCGATTTATTTATTTTTATATTTATGTATTTATTTCAACTGTTAAATGATTTATTAAGATCAGGGCGTACGCCTTTTCTGGTGTTCCTTCCATCATACCGGAAAAAAGAATTTGCATGTAAACCCAACTTTATATATTGAACAGTCGGATATTCAGGGATCGGCATGATTTTAACATAACACAAAAACATAGTTCGAAAGTACTTGCTTCTTATTCTTTTATATTATTTTAGTCACTGTTGTTTTTTTTTTCATCACGACAACAAGCCGTGCAATGAACACCCCCTTAAACCATGCTTTATATAGAGAAAACTGGGGTTTACTGTGGTATTCATTTTTTTTATTTCTTCTCCAAGACATAGGTTGTGGGTACTCGTTAGAGCCACCTCAATGAGGCAGTTCTAACGAGAATACAAAACCGGTTTTAAGTATCGATAAGTTTTCATTAATTAATTAACTGTTTTCTGAGATATCAAGAATACCCTACTATGCCGCACGGAACAGGCCTCCGTGGCCTAGTGGATAAGAGCGCTGACTCTTAGTCATTAGGTCTCTCACCGCCGTAGGTTCGAGCCTCGCTCGGGCCACGTGTGAGACGCCAAGTTCTGCAACGGAAGGTCAGGTGGTTTTTCTCCGGGTACTCCGGTTTTCGCCCACCTCTGATTAACGATCGGCTCGATATGAGTGAAATAATCTTGAAAGGGCCGTAAAACCCAAACCAAAAAACAAAAAATAATGCCGCACGGATGTGTTATCGTAATTTATTTATTTACGATTTATTTATTTAAAATTTATTTATTGCTCAATTAATACGTTGATTGATGGTACTATTAAGAACCAGCTCATTCTTATTTTTTTTTAATTTATTATCACGTGAACATGTCCAAGAAATGAAGACCCCCTTAAACCCCAGCTTATATAGAGAAAAAGGGGTTTACCGGGTATTCATTATTTTTCTTATTTCTGCTCCAAGACATAGGTTGTGGGTACTCGATACGACCGCCTCAATGAGGCGGTTCTAACGAGCACACACAACCTATGTTTTGAGCATGATTTTGACTTAATAAACAAAAAAACATAGGTAGAAAGATTTCAATTTGGCGCTTTTGTGCCAATAATCAACGTTTTATTACACTCAGGGGAAAATATCATGGGTATTTAAACCGAAGACAATTATCGCTTTTATGACACGTGGATTGTGTATTGCGTTCCGGCTACCGACCGTCAGGTAGCCCGAAGATTAATGGACACGCGTGCACTTATAATGGATTACCTTATTTCCGAATAGATTGTGTCATGGGTACTACTGTGCATTCTTTATTAATATGAAATATTGGTGCTTTTCAATAATGAGTACCAATTGTTGTTGTTGTTATTATTATTATTATTATTATTATTATTATCATTATATCTTTGTTTGTTTGTTTGATTTTAGGTTTAACGTCCCCTTCAACACTGTAGAGGCCATTTTGGAGGTTAACATGTCCGTGTAATGAGCACACCTCTTAACCCACTTTACAGGTGGGTTTACAAGGGTAATCATTGATTTCCTTATTTTTGCTCAAAAAATTATTAATGATACTCGTTAGAAATGCCTTAATGAGGCGGTTGTAACAAGCATGAAAACACGCCTATATAATTTCGACCCCGTTGAACCCCATCTTATGTAGTAAAACTGGGTTTTACAGGGGTAAAGCATTTTTTTCTAATTTCTGCTCTTAAATATAGATTGTGGCTACTCGTTAGATTAAATATAGATTGTGGTTACTCGTTAGATTACATATTGAACCGCCTCGATTTTAACGAGTACCCAGAATCTATATTTTGAGCAGAAATAAGAAAAATATTACAAGTTTTCATCTTAATTTTTTTTTTCTTTTTTTTTTTTTTTTTCCGGTGGTAACGTTTTCAATGCATTTGTATAGGCGTATTTTCGTAATGTATTTTGCAGATATGTAAGTGATTGGTCCCTTTTGATAATCGGCCAATTTGTTGTTTGTTATTGTCGGCATTTTGAACATATTCCTTTACATTAACAATCAATAACGGCCCCGCCCATCGGGGCTTGAAGAAATAGATGGGCTGCATGATGCAAGTACACGCAGAGCTGAAACCGACTGCACATCGCTTAGAGGATCTAAGCCGGTGCGAGTCGGAACGTCCATGCTTATAAACCCTATTGGTTTCACTAGGCGGCAGGGCTTGAAATGTCATTTCATCTCAATGTCGGGTAAAAGTCCCACAAAATTGGAAGCAATGTCTCCAAAATGACCTATGCAGCGTTGACGGGGACGTTAAACCTCGAATCAAACAAACCAATTATCAATCAATGAAGCTTTCTTTCCAGAATAAGTATTTGATGTTTGAATTTGCAGTATGTTATTATAGATAATTAAAATAGTTACAGAAAGAGCAATTAAAACCTAATGCTTCGTTTTATATTTTTGATTAGTCACAGTTAATTTCAAACAGTGTAAGTAAGCATTACCTTACATGGATATGTTACAATATTGAATGATCATTGTGACCATTATGATAACACATCTGTGTGAAATAATGCATTCTTTAGGTTGCAGAAAACGGTTATTAAAAATTGTGTCATAGTTTATTACTACTTTAAATATAGGTTGTGGATCTTGTTAGAACCGCCTCGCTTCTAACCGCGGTACCCATAACATATGTTTGGGACAAAAGTAATAGAAATATATATATGTATGTTCCAACAAACCACAGTTTTCTCTATATAAAGTTCGATTAAGTAGGGGTGTTCATCCGTGACATGGACTTGTTAACATTATAATGATAGTCAAGCAGATTGAAGTGCATTTTGGACGGGAAAGCCAAAACATGGACAATCATGCTGGAAACACTGCATGCTCAGATCAGACGTCGAGCTTAGATCAGGGCCTTTGCTGTCAACCCATTACGGCCTCCGCCCAGCGGGGCTTCATCACGTGAACGAGTCCGTGAAATGAACACCCCATCAAACCCCTATTTATATAGAGAAAACTGGGGTTTACGGGGATATACATTATGTCTCTTTTTCCTGCTCCTAGACATAAGTTGTGGGTACTCGTTAGAACCGCATCATTGCGGCGGTTCAAACTAGCACCCACGATCTATGTTTTGAGTATAAATAAGAAAAAATATCACAAATTTTCACCAGAAAGATGACCTTTTTTGAGGTATGAAAAAATGCACTATATCACAAGGGTGTGTTATCGTGATGTGAAGAAATAGATTGGGCTGCATGATGCTTCCACGCAGAGCTGAAACTGACTGCACAGCACATGAGCACTAGTAAACTGCATGGGGCTCTAAGGCTGCCCATGAAAAGTGGTGCGAGTTGGACCGTCCATGCAGATAAATCCTACTGGTTTCATTGGGTGGCAGGGCTTGAGATGTCATCTCAGTGTCGGGTAAAAGTCCCTCAAAATTAGAAGCAACGTCCGCAAAATGACCTATACAGTGTTGACGGGGACGTTAAGCCTCCAATCAAACAAAACTGTCAACCCATTAAGAAAACATATCCTTTTGACAATGTTTTCTTTCTTATCTTCGAAATGTTAACTTATATCTTAAAAAAAAAGCACATTATTTTTATGATGAACAAAACAATGTCTTGGTGCGGATAACACACACATTGTAACCCCTCTAAACCTCTCTTTTCTGTATATAATGTAAAGTGGGGTTTACAGGGGTTTTTATTGCATGGACTTATGAACATGTTGCTTTTCTAAAAATGCAATTTTAAATAATGCAAATTGACATCCATTAACAATAAATGTTTTTTTTTGTGTTTTTATAGCCCCGCTTTGAAAAAGTGGGGGCTATATTGGGTTTGGCTTGTCCGGAATTCCGTCTGTCTGTCTGTCTGTCTGTCTGTAATTTGTCCGGAATTCCGTCTGTAATATTTGATAGTGCGTACCTTGTTACCGCAACTCCTCTTACAGTTCTAGGTCAATCCTTTTGAAACTTTACAGGTGTTTTCATATAGGTCTGAAGATGTGCATATTCTTTTTTCATTATCCTTAAATATTTTTTTTCACTTATTTCACCTTTTTTAACTTAGACAATTTTTGAGATCTACTAATGTTAAAATGTATAGGGAGTAGCTACCTTGTTACCGCAACTCCTCTTACAGTTCTAGGTCAATCCTTTTGAAACTTTACAGGTGTTTTCATATAGGTCTGAAGATGTGCATATTCTTTTTTCATTATCCTTAAATAATTTTTTTCACTTATTTCACCTTTTTTAACTTAGACAATTTTTGAGATCTACTAATGTTAAAATGTATAGGGAGTAGCTACCTTGTTACCGCAACTCCTCTTACAGTTCTAGGTCAATCCTTTTGAAACTTTACAGGTGTTGTCATATAGGTCTGAAGATATGCATAAAATTATTCTTTTTTCATTATCCTTAAATAATTTTTTTCACTTATTTCACCTTTTTTAACTTAGACAATTTTTGAGATCTACTAATGTTAAAATGTATAGGGAGTAGCTACCTTTTTACCGCAACTCCTCTAACAGTTCTAGGTCAATCCTTTTGAAACTTTACAGGTGTTTTCATATAGGTCTGAAGATGTGCATTTTCTTTTTTCATTATCCTTAAATAATTTTTTTCACTTATTTCACCTTTTTTAACTTAGACAATTTTTGAGATCTACTAATGTTAAAATGTATAGGGAGTAGCTACCTTGTGACCACAACTCCTCTTATAGTTCTTGGTCAATCCTTTTGAAACTTTACAGGTGTTTTCATATAGGTCTGAAGATGTGCATGTGCTTTTTTCATTATCCAAAACTTATTTTTTTAACTTAGACTGTTTTTCAGATCTAATAACGCGAAAAGTCTAGAAGGCGTAAGTACCTTGTTAGGGATTTAACCCTCTCACAAGTCTTTACCTTTAATTCATGAGTCTTTCTCCTCTGACAGGGCTATAGCGGGGCTATAGTCAGATCCTCTGACAGTTCTATTTTTTTTTTTAAATAATGTGGAATATCACATTCCAGAAAAAAATGGATTTATGAGAACCAAAAATATTTTAAGTACAAAAAGGCTCAATTTTAACCGTTTGACAAAAAGAGAATTTTTCTCGCTTAAAGTACCAACACACGCAGTTCTAAATTAACTAGACGTATCTATCGTTCAATATCCCCCGGGGTCATTTTCACACACAGTCGGATTAAAACACAATATTGATTACACGATAGGTATCTATCGTAGGCCTCAGTCAAAGGGAGACAACCCAATATTGACTTTCTGTGCGACTCTCACGGTTGAAAGTCATCGGGGCTAATGTCAGATATAGTTGGCCATGGTAGTTTTTCTTTGTCACATATGAGCCCCGCCAAGCAAATTTGTGTCTTTGAGCATTCCGTCATGACCAATTTTAACTGCGCATGCCGAGCCATTCAGAGGGGCCAGGGATATGGCTTTCTGTCTGAATGTTCCTCTTGATTCACTGCTTGTATGAGCGAGCAGCGAAGGTTCTGGCAAGACTGCGCGGATGCGCAGGCTCGCCTGAACCTTCGCTGCTCGCATAGGCGATAAGTATCAAAATCGCTTGACGGGGCCCATATGACGTTATTAGGACAGCATTGGTTCTGTTCACGTCAACTCTTAATAGTCTTATTTGGTGAGGATTGGATCTTTTCGTATTATTTCTTTGAAGACGTTATTAGGAGAGCAGTTTGTATCATGTCTGTGTATTTGGAGAGCAGTCTGTTCCAATTATTTCCTTGCAGCTGCACTCCAGTGATCAAGGTCGACTGATTCCAGATCACCACATGCGATGCTGAAAGTAAAAAAAAAAAACAAATTATAAATCATGGGTGATATCTAGTACATGAAAAATCCTTGACAAAATTCAGGGGCTTATCCGGGATTTTGAAACAGGGTGTTCAACACAACGCTAAAGTGGTTTCGAATTGCTCGATTCAGCCAAATTGTGGGGGTGGCTGGGTTGGGCAAAAGTGACATGTAGCTTGCGTCACAGGGGCGTCCAACTGATATTGGCTTACATTTGGACAAGGCCTGCTGTCCTTGCAGCATGTAAGGGTAGAGAGGGTTTGTTGTTATTTCTTCTGTTTCTACACTTCTATTCATTTTCCTTTTTCTTCCCTGTTAAACCCCAAACAGCCAATCAATCAGCTATTTATTCCAGTCCATCACGTAAACAAGTCTGTGAAATGAACACCCCCTTAAACCCCACTTTATATAGAGAAAACTGGGGTTTACGGGGGTATACATTATTTCTCTTATTTCTGCTCCAAGACATAGGTTGTGGGTACTCGTTTGAACCGCTTCATTGAGGCGGTTCTAACGAGCCCCCACGA
This sequence comes from Lucinisca nassula, assembly GCA_963580285.1. Taxonomy (NCBI): domain Eukaryota; kingdom Metazoa; phylum Mollusca; class Bivalvia; order Lucinida; family Lucinidae; genus Lucinisca; species Lucinisca nassula. Next base: position 83,738,829 of record OY757027.1, read on the forward strand.
CCTTTGTTTTGAGTATAAATAAGAAAAATATCACAAATTTTCATCAGAAAAATGACCCTTTTTGAGGTATGAGAAATGCACCATATCACACGGATGTGTTATCGTAATTTCTATTAAAATATCACATTACCAAATCCGTGCAATGAACACCCTTGAAAACATGTAGAGACAAGTGAGGTTTACATGGATATTCAATAGTTTCCATATTTTTTCATCGAAAACAAATAATGACTGGTAGTCGGTGGAACTGCCTCAATGAAGCAACGAGTAGGGCTGGCTAATCGGAGCTGAAAAGATAATCGATTATCAGTCATGTCATTGCGATCGATAATCGATTAGTAATCGCTAAGATTTTTGTCATTATTTTACCTGTCTGGCTTTCTGTCTGAGCATGACTCTAACCATATGTTGCACTTTACCATATGTATATTTGAACAGACAGGCCTGAGCAAACAGTGTAGACCCAGATGAGACGCCGCATAAGGCGGCGTCTCATCAGGGTCTGCACTGTTTGCCACTCATCCAGCTATTTTAGGCATAACTTTGGGTAGTAAAGAATACCTATCAAGTAATCGATTAATGGCAAATCAGAAATGATAATTATTTTTGTGGAATTTATCGATTGATTAATCGATTATACTATTAATCGTGGCAGCCTTAGCAACGAGCACAAAAGAACCGATTTGCCACATGTAATGTGCACGCTGTGATGAAAAGAGAGTTGGTCTGTTTGGCTTCAAGTTCTACGGACCCTTCAGGATAAATCGAGTTGTTGCAAATGGCCATCACACCGTCCATTTATGTAGAAACTACTTTCTTGCACACCAGACAAGGAAATCCGTGATTTTACCCTGGGATAGACATTTATGTTCTGACCCTGGTGTTCCGACCCAAAATCGAATATAACCGCGTGTTTGATAAATGCACTGGTTGATTACGACCTCGTATGCACCGTCGTTAAGGTTGACGTCACAGCAACGTCACTAAACAGTCCTGCAGTGTCAACACAATATGGCGGACGTTGGTAACCAAAGTGACTGCAGCATTAAAAATCCGCTTTAAGAAATGGAAGGTATGCAAGAAAAAGAATCCAATATGGGTGTGAGGGGTGGATAGAAAAATCCGTCCCTCGGGATCACTGTCCGGCATCATTCGGCATGCTTCGTGATGCTGGACAGTGTCCCTCGGGACGGATTTTTCCATCCACCCCTCACACCCATATAAGATTCTTATAGTCCATTTTGTTGGGAGAAAATATATAAAGAAAAGCGGCCATATAAAAGTGTCAAACCATAACAACAGATAAGGTATGTACTTTGTGATAACTGAAGGATATATAGAGGATCTTACATGAATGTTCATGTATTATTGAATTTATTAAACGAGTTGAGGAAAGGGGATAAAATGCGAGGCTGTGCCGAGCATTTTATCCCTTTTCCTCAACGAGTTTAATAAATTCAGTAATACACGAGCACGAATGCAAGATTCTATTTATCATATATGACATTTAAAGCGCATTTTATTTACGATTGTTTACAAAAAATGTCAATATTCTGCCGTTAGTAAACGCGACGTCGTTAAGGACGTCGTACATGTAACGTTACGGGACGTATCTAGCTAATTTGCATATTTAATCCACTAGTGGATTATCGAAAATATTCCATGACGTTATTACTCTCTCCGACGCGACGTCATATGATAAAAACCTATATTGTTAGTACTCATTAGAGCCACCTCAGTTTTTATGGAGAAATAAGGAAAACCATCCTTCATTTATCAGAAAATACTTACCGTTATCTGTTGCTATATGTCAAACCTATGGCCATTACATATAACACTGAACTTGTTGAAGGCTTGTTTCATAAATTTCAAATGACTGTAGTGACCCTGCTGCCACTGCTTTCTAGTGACGTTATATGGCAGAACATTATATAAAACTTCAGCGACTCGTACATTGTTGGCTCGTGTACCATGGCTAATTTGTATTCGCTATGGAGTGGGCTTGAGAACTCTTCCCAGATATCTATATATTCAGGATACTATAGAGAGGGTTAAATTAATTTATCTTGAAAAGTTACTTTTTATTTAACCTTGAAAAGGTGCACCCCGTCGATCGGTTCTGGAAAAATAGATTGGGCTGCATAACGCATAGCTGAAACTAACCGCACTTGAGTACTGATAAACCACTTGGCGGGTCTAAGCCTGCCCAGGCAAAGTCGGACCGCCCATGTATATAAACCCTGTTGGTTTCATTGGGCGGCATGCACAGGGGTTCTTATCAGTGCCTGGTAAAAGTCCCACAAATTTGGAAGCAACGTCTCCATAACGAACAAGACAGTGTTGAGACGGTGCTAAATCTCAGATCAAACAAACAAACAAACAAAACCTTGAAAAAGTATGTTTTGTGTTCTCATTAGAATCGCCTCAGTGAGGCGAGTCTAATGAGTACATGCAGCATATCCTTATTTTATAAAAGAAAATCACCCTTTGTATGTATTTTCGCCTGGTGTTGTGATTAACTCACAATGGCTCATAAACTATCCCTATCTTGAACAAAATTTCATGGTCCAAAATGTGTTTGAGCCTTTGAAATTTGAATATAGGGATCAGCCATGGGTTTTCATCCATTAACATTTGCCGGATCCCGAGGAAGCTGTTTGAACATGAGGCCGTTAGGCCGAATGTTCAAATATCTTCCGAGGGATCCGGCAAATGTAAATGCAATGAAATAACCATGGATGATCATTGTTCTTGCATAACCTACTAATCCGACAGCAAATTTCGACGAAAACGCCCAAAAGCTCCATATAAATTCCATATAAACTCTTCAAATGCGAGAGGCAAACCAAAATGGCGGCCAGTTCAGAATGTTGTTTACAATGACATTGTCATGCAGTGACGTCATCATAGAACTCTAAAACGCTACGTTCAGGGTGATAACGTTACGTCGCTCAACGTAAGGTAAACAAATCAAGGCCCGTCCTGTGATATCAAAAGCTCAAAATCTATGTTCAAACAGCACGCGAATTTCATGATTTGAACATGGTTTTTGCTGTTTGAGCACGGCTTTCGGTCCATTTGACAATGGCTTCAAACAGCCATGCGCATAGGTATTAATGCAATAATGTGATGTAAACCTAGGCACTTACAGTGATCCGCCCAACTTGAAGGCATTTTCTTGAATATATGGTATGTCAAGATTGTCACACAGAATCTTTGACAAACTCACTTTCTTCAACTGGGTCAGCTGATCTGAAATATAAGTACATGCATCTCTTTGACCTATTTGTCACAATTTCGTATTCCGCATTTTCAGATACGAATTTAATTGGGCTTTACGCAGTAACAGTATTGTCCCTTTTCTTCTAGTTTAGTAATTTATGCTGAAATGCTTGAATAATGTAATTCTATATGTTGCAAAGTATTTGGTTATGCATTGATTTGTGTTAGACTGTATAGTTGTAATATTATACGGTGTCTGTATTGATGTATTGTAATTAATTATTGTATAACTCCACTTAATTTTTTTTTTCAGAAATAGGCATTTAAAACGGCCATGTAAAATCGATTTAAGCCCCCCCCCCCCCCCCCCCCCCCACCAGTGGAATTCTTTCCACTGACCGTTCCAAGGCGGTTCTTCTGTGGCGGTTTATTTGTGGTGGTGTTTGTTGCTTGCTGTGTGTATCGCTTGTGTCTTTTTATTTTGGATGGCCTTTTGGCCATTTTGTGGGAAAGTAACTGTTATGGTCTGGTCGCTTCGTGTTTGTATTTCTTTCCCTTTGGTGTCTTTATGGGTGGAGTAAGTTAATTGTATCGATTCCTGATCTTTGTTTTCCTTCTATTTTATTAAGCAAATTAACACGTTTCAAGTTTCAAGAAAGCGCGCTTAAATAAACTGACCAGCTTCTTACAATCTAAATAGTGTTGAATGGGCTTTAAGTATGGGTGGAGTAAGTTAATTGTATCGATTCCTGATCTTTGTTTTACTTCTACTTTAAAACTTCAAATTGACCGACCAACACCCGCACCCGTGCTTTCTAGCACTCGTCTCTTAATTCCATTACGAAAATACGCCTATACAAATACATTGTATCATTTATCGCCGAAAAAAATGAAAATTTTAAGCTGAAAAATTGCGATAGCTTTCTTATTTCTGTTCAAAATATAGATTGTGGGTACTCGTTAGAACCGCCTCATCGAGGCGGTTCTAACGAGTACCCACACTCTTTATTTTTGTGCAGAAATAAGAAAAATAAGGTTTACCCCTCCAAACCCCAGTTTGGTTCAAGGGGGCCAAAATTATAAAGGGGTGTTTTTGTGATGTTAGATCTTACTGTGTAATCGAAGTGAGTCATATCAAATGCTAACAAAAATATATTATGGATTTCATAAGACTGCAACATTCGGCAGGCGGTTTGAAACACAGCACCGCATGGTATGACGTACCTGAGGTAAAACCAAGACTGACCCCACCGCTAGATGTCTCTGTTGTCTCGTACCAGAACCGGTCCCCGTATTTCAAGGCTTCAAACTGCTTAGCAATGAGACAGGAAGCTGTAGCCCCGGTAACTGAGGAACCATATTTTGTCTCACTGGCCACACCTGTATACAAGTCAACGTCCTCAGGATCGCTAAAAAATAAGACACCAAAATAAATACAGTACAATTCCTATATTAAGACCACCTTTGGGACTGTTGAAAAGTGGTCTTAATGAACACTTTCGAACAGCCCCAAAGGTGGTCCCTGACGCGAGGACATTGAAGGCAGAAAACACCAAGAAAAATTCAGTGTATCCTTCAAAAAAAGCTTTTTATAGCATAATTAGTCCTAATTTTAGGTGGTCTTAACAGCAGAATTTCATTGAACATATACAATTTGCATATTAATGGCACCGTGGTTTCATCTCAGGGGTTGTTTGATTTTTGTGTTCACGGAGATATTGCACTGATGGGTTAGGAGGCCTTCATGCGGACTGAACAAATTATTAGTCTAAATCTCGACGGAAATAAGGGCGAGGATTGTGGCCGCGTAAAATCGATTTGAGCCCCCCCCCCCCCCCCCTTCCCCCGTCACGATTTATTTTTGTTGTGATTTGTCTTGGTGTGTTTGTATCGCTTATATTAGTTTGGTTTTGATAGCCAATTGCCCATTTTGTGGAAAAGTAACTGTCCTTTTGGCTTCTTTTCCATTGATGTTTCAATTAGGGTCTTGTTGTTTCATGTTTGTGCTTCTTTCCCTTTGGTGTCTCTGATGGGAGCTGTGGGTTAATTGTATCGATTCCTGATCATTGCCTTCACGTCTAATTTACTAGAAATAGATTAGGCTGCATAAAGCTTCCATGCAGAGCTGAAACTGACCACTCATGAGTATTTGTAAACGGCTTAGAAGGAATAAGCCTGCCTCGGCAAAGTGACTTGAGTCAGACCGTCCAATGCATATAAGCCTTTAGCTTTCATTGGGTGGCAGAGCGTTAGATGTCATTTCATCTCAGTGTCGGGTAAAAGTCCCACAAAATTGGAAGCAATGTCTCCAACATGACCTAAATAGTGTTGACGGGAATGTTAAACATCGATTCAAACAAACAAAAAACATGATTATTGAAATTACGAGCTCTCGAAGCTTTTAGGAATTACCAACTTATATGTGAATTTCTTTACTACATGGTGCTCCTGTGCATAACTGTAACGGGCCGAATTTGCATTGGCAAACCGCTTAGAACGTCTAAGCTTGCCTAGTCAAAGTAGTCGGACCATCCCGGTATATAAACCCTTGGCGGTTTACCAATGCAAACGGTTTCCTTTGGCGCTAGGATTTAAGATGTCATGTAATCTCAATGTCGGGTAAAAGTCTATTTAAATTTGTAAACAGCGTCTCCAAAATGATCTCATTTGTGTTGACAGGGAAGCAAAACCTCAACAGAAAAAACAAAAATGTGCATTTTACATTGAGTCTCGGCAACAGCTTCGGCAATATTTACTTACCGATAAACGAGCCGTAATGCAGATATGGTATCTTCATCATGGTCTGTGAGATCGTCCCAGCTCCAGTCTGTGACGTCATCAGCCAGTCCACATAAGCTTCGGAATGCCGTATAGGACGGTGTCCCCCACTCCCGACCCCTCATGACGTTCAGTGCTGCCAAGTCAAAACTGAGGTAGCCATCTTTAAAAAATTCGTTCCTTGCTGTGCTTTCCATGTACCTAGAGAACAGCAAACCAGCAGACATGCGCAGTAATATTCCTTCACCAGGGCCTTTGACCACGACACACGAAACGGGAACAATGAAAGGCGGGCACACGTCAAATTAACCCGTATGCCCCCTGAACACGACAGGCTCAACCTTTGTAAACAGTGTAAATCCATATGAGGTGTCTTCTGAAGAAGTCACCTGATCTGACAAATCTACGTAACATTATTTGTCATTTAGTTTGCAAAATTTAATGACTGCATTATATCAAGTCATTTGATTGGTTGGTAGTCAGAAATGGGTACAGCTAAGTAGTAGTTTAGGTCGTAGTACCAAAGCGTTAATAAAAAATTATTAATCCATAGACAAATGTCAAATATCAATGTTCAGACCAACAGACAGGGACGCCAGAAGAGTGTAATCAGGCCACAGCTAAATAAGTTTATACAGCAGGATAAGGATTAACCTGCTCCAGTCCGTGTCATGAATACCCTAATAAACCATACTTAGTACAGAGAAAAGTAGGGTTTAACATATATACCAGTTGATAAATACATTTAATCATATGACGTCGCCTCTGAGAATGTAATAACGTCATGTAATAAATTCGATAATCCACTAGTTGATTAAATATGCAAATTAGTTAGATACGCACCGTAACGTTACATGTACAACGTTCTTAACGACGTCGCGCTTACTTATGGCGGGATATTGACATGTTTGTAAAACAATCGTAAGTAAAATACGTTTTAAAAGTCATATATGATAAACAGAATCTTGCATTCGTGTTCATGTATTATTTAATTTATTAAACTCGTTGAGGAAAAAGGATAAAATGCTCGGCATAGCCTCGCAGCCTCGCATTTTATCCCTTTTCCTCAACTCGTTTAATAAATTCAATAATACATGAACACTCATGTAAGATCCTCTATATCCCATTTGCCTGTCTTCAAATTAATATCGTATCTACTGGTCTGCCATAAGGACCGTATAAATATTACATTTGGGCCAGTTAGATTTATATCAGATTTAACTGTCTGTCACAAGGATTAGTTAAATTCTCATCATAATGGCCGGTTAAATTTATAGCTCGTTTACTTGTCCGCCATAATTGTTGGTTAAATTTATACGTCTTTAAACTAGACAAAAGTGCCCAGTGGGGCACGTATACCCCCGGCCAGTGCCATCACCTCAGCTGAAACAAGTAGTCATACTGGTTGTTGCTACCAAATTTTAAGTCTCTATGTACAGTAGTTATTGAGAAATCTTTGACACAAAATAATAAAAATATACATATTAAACAGCAAGAACTAGAAAGGGAAATAACTGTAAAAGGCCTGACCCCTTGGCCCTTATTTTATTTCCCACAATACAACTAGTCATACTGATCATGTTTGCAAAATTTCAAGTTTCTATGTACAGTAGTTATTGAGAAATCTTTGACACAAAATAAAAATATACACTATTAAACAGCAAGAACTACAAAGGGAAATAACTCTAAAAGGCCTGACCCCTTGGCCCTTATTTTCTTTCCCACAATACAAGTAGTCATACTGATCATGTGTGCAAAATTTCAAGTTTCTATGTGAAGCAGTTCCTGAGATATCTTTGACACAAAATAATTGTTTACGGACACACAGACAGACAGACAGACAGACGGAAAAGACAAAAACTATATACCCCCATTGCATACTTCGTATGCCGGGGGTATAATTAAAATATCATTTTACTCGACTTTCATATTAAGGGGCGGCAAAATTAACATCTCATTTACCATTCTGCAAGGTCCGGCTAAATATTCATATTTACAGTTAACCTATCTGTCTGTCATAAAGGTCGATTAAATATCACATTTACCTGTCTGCCATAGGACAGCGCCCTCCTACAACCCAGCGTGCGATCTCGTCTATGTCTCCGTAGTTTTTCCAAAATAGATAGTGTGGATGGAGGTAGGTGTCCGTTGTTGATACAACTGCATCGTCTGTCTCGTATTCTGTGTTGAAGAACTTCAATGATGGCGGTACCATAGAATGTCCCCTGAATAATCCAATTTTATCTTACGACGTCGTGTCTTAGAATGTAATATCGCCATATAATAAATCCCGTAATCCACTATTGGATCAAATATGCAAATTACATGTAGTTAGATACGCACACTGACGTTACAAGTCCGTTGTCCTTAATGACGTCGTGTTTACTAATGGCGGAATATTGACATTTTTGTAAACAAATTGTGAATAAAATGCGTTTTAAATATAAGATAAATACAATCTTTGCTTCGTGCTCATTTTAAACTCGATGAGGAAAAAGGCAACATGTTTGGCAAAGCCTCTAATTTTATCCCTTTTCCTCAACTCGTTTAATAAATTCAATAATACACAAAAACTCATGACTATAAGATCTAGTATTCTACATAGAAAAAGGGCATTGATCTTTTAAATGCGCGAGGACTCTCATGGCTATACACATGCCCTTTTTTATTATATGTTGCCAGCTGCAAAGGCACTGGCGATTCTCGTTTATGCGCAGGTTTGCCTGAGCCTTTGCTGGTCATCTGTTCAAAAAGAACTTTTTTCGGTCGAGATGGCTTATTTGTACATGCATCAGTCAAAGAAACATTAAATAAGTGCTGAGGACAGTTAAATCTGCTGAAAAAGGATGCTTCGTTGTTGGAGCATCATTGAAGGCACCTTAAAATATTCGCATTTGATTTCTGTATGAGTACATAATTTTATGTATTCAAATCCATATCAATATGTTCTTAAAAAACTAATCTCTTGGAAGCATGGAAATCCTAACAGATCTGAAAATTGTAGAGTGTTTACGTTTTGGTTTGGACCACGCTAACTAATTTCGGTCAATTAGGCCTCATTAGTGACCCAAAGGTTATTCAAAATACCACAAAGGAATTAATGATCTAAAATGACTAGGACATATAATCTACACTGTGATGAAGTGCAGGGGCCCTCAAATTTAATGATTTTCGTCGTAATTTTTAAAATTCCGCCATATTTTAAACCACAACACATTTCACGTATAATAAGTAGAAGTAAAACAAAGATCAGGAATTGATACAATTAACTTACTCCATCCATAAAAGACACCAAAGGGAAAGAAATACAAACATTAAGCGACCAGACCATAATGGAAACCTAAACAAAGGAAGGCCATATGGACAGTTACTTTCCCACAAAATGGCCATACGGCCATCCAAAATTAAAGACACAAGTGATACACACAGCAAGTAACAAACAACAACATAAATAAATCGCCACAGAAGAGCCGCCTTGGAACGGTCAGTGGAAGATTTCCACTGGGGGGCTTAAATCGATTTTACGTGGCCACAATCCTCGCCCTTACTTCCGTCGCGATTTAGACAAATAATTTGTTCAGTCCGCATGAAGAAAACTGAGATTTGTGGGGGTAAACCTTATTTTTCTTATTTCTGCTCTAAAATATAGACTCTGGGTACTCATCAGAACCGCCTCATCGAGGCGGTTCTAACAAGTACCCAGAATCTATATTTTGAGCAGAATATAATAATACCGAATTTACGTGTAATAATACTGAATTTACAAGTAAACTTAAATTTTTCAGAGGAGAACAATGTCCTGCCCACCATAAATGTATCTTAAACATCGATTTGACTTCGAAAACTAGGTTGAGATCACCAACATCTAAGGTGCACACAAACGTTTTGGTTCAAAACTGACATTTTCGGGAGCAGCGACCTTAAAAAAAGGTCAAGATCACCAAAATCTAAACACATCTTTGTTTGGATGTAATGATATTATGTACCAAGTTTGACCAACACCAATCAATATTTAAATGAGATAGGATGCAGAGAAGCCATTTTTCCCCAAAATTTACAGTTTTTGGAGCCTGTGTTAAGATCAAGATCACCAAAATCTGATCAAATCTCTGATGGGTTGCAATGCTATATTGCACCATGTTTGACCAAATTTATTCCAATCGGTACATGAGAAAAGGTGCCGACAAGCAAAATTTACAATTTGTGGAGGCTTGTGCCCTTGAAAATAAGACTAAGGTCACAAAAATGTAATCAGATCTTTGTTAAGCTCATTTTGGTCCAAATTGACAGAGTGTGGGGGCCTGTGCTCTTGAAAATGAGGTCAAGGCCATCAAAACCTAATGACTGTTGTCCCTTATCCAAATGGTGTAACCATGGAAGTTTGGTCGGAATCCATCAATCCGTTCAGGATATATAGTGCTTCTTGGGTGGGGGAGGGGTGGGGGCATAGATATACGACAAGAATTCATATGGCGAAGTACACTGCTCACAATATAAATAAAGTAGACCCATAGTAGCACATTATGTCTATTTCTGCTCTCTACAGTGTTGTGAAACCAATTCCATTTCTTGCATTTACCTGAATGCTATCGAGAATGCCTGGAACATGGAAGCATCGGTGTTTTTTTCATAGTTGTAGCTGTCAGTTGGCGTGGTTAATCTGTACTTCTCCATAATATCATCGGCTATAAGTGTCGGCAGATACTGACTGTTGCAAAAATGAATACACATGTATCAGTATGCTTATTTAGTTTGCTACTCTCTAACCTTTACCACTCCTGGGTTAATTCCGTTGAACAAACTATTGATTATAAGAATCTTATATGGGGGTGAGGGGTGGATTGAAAAATCCGTCCCGAGGGACACTGTCCGGCATAAAAATCCGTCCCGAGGGACACTGTCCGGCATCACGAGGCTTGCCGAGTGATGCCGGACAGTGATCACGAGGGACGGATTTTTCTATCCACCCCTCACACCCATATTGGATTCTTTTTCTTGCATACCTTCCATTTCTATTGCGAATTTTAATGCTGCTGCCACTTCGGTAACCGACGTCCGCCATTTTGTAATGGCACAACAGGAATGTTTAGTGACGACGCCGCGCATGAGGTTGTAATCAACCAGTGCATTTATCAAACACGCGATTATATTCGATTTGGGGTCGGAACACCAGGGTCAGAACATTAATTTCTATCCGTGGGTAAAATCACAGATTTCCTTGTCTGGTGTCCAAAAATTTTTATTCCTTTTCCTCGGGAAACAGGACTAGTTGTCAATTGCATGAACTGTCGAATCCTGTTTTCTGGAAAAAGTAAGGAAAAATATTTCAAAATGTCTGCTGAAAAATACCCAGCATGAAGAGCATTAAAATCTTAATTCTATGCATATCAGTGGTTGGACTCGGTTCACTTTTTTTTTGTCGATCATCGATTTATTCAATTGATTAATGCTCGATTAAAAATCGTTCATAGAAAGTGCTAGAAGTGGTCTTCTTTACACACGTATGGATATAGTAGAACGGGAAGCTTACTATTAAATGGGCCCCGTCAAGCGATTTTGGTACTTATCGCCTATGCGATCAGCGAAGGTTCAGGCGAGCCTGCGCGCGCAGTCTCGCCAGAACCTTCGCTGCTCGCTCATACAAGCAGTGAATCAAGAGGAACCTTCAGTCAGAAAGCCATATCCCTGGCCCCTCTGAATGGCTGGGAATGCGCACTTAAAACTTGTCATGACGGAATGCTCAAAGACACAAATTCGCTTGGCGGGGCTTAAATGCTATTATAATTGGAGATTTTTCTATGGAGTCTATCCATTTTGAATTGTCTATAATAACAAGATATAAAGTGAACACAAAACTTCACTTGATCTCGACAATACAATGAAACTAGCTAGTTGTGTGTATAGGACCTGTCATGGCAGAAACATGAGCAACTATGTACTCACATGCTTTAAACGAGTAAAACATTTAATCGGCAAACGTGTATGAGTGGGCGTGTTTATTCTGTGCTACTCTTTGATGTCAATGGATAACAATGTAGGCAGAAACTGTGAAAATTTGTCAGTGGGCATGATTATTCCGTTGCTTTCTTTTATTTTATTAAATAGCAGGGTATGCAGATGCTATGAATGTGTGTCAGTGGGTGTGTTTATTCTGTCATTCTTTAGTACGCTCTTTTATGTTATTTGGAAGCAAAATAAGCAGAGACTGTGAATATATGTCCGACAGCAGTATTGTTTTTCTGTGCTTCTTTCTGGAGTCATTGGATAGCAATGTGGTTAGATACTATGGCTATTTATTTAATACATAGCAGTGAAATCAGTGCATATCTGAAACAAATAAAAGTGATATTTTCACATTGCGAAAATATAAATGATATTTTCACAGTGTGAAAAATAACATGACCATGTTATTTTCACAGTAGCAACCCGAACTATTTTCTCGCCAAAATTTATATGTTATCTATAAAATAATTCTGTAAAATACCTTGAAAAAGCATTCTCTGAACTGTAAAATGCTGTAATAAAAATGGCGACTGTTTATGGTTTGCAACTGACAGTTGTGACGTCATAGAAAGTCAAAAATTGTGACGTAAGATGGATTGATCAATTACAGTAGGTGTCCTAAAATATTATCAAATAAAAAGAAAATTTACTTTTTTTTCGATAAATATCAAAAATATTTCATCTCGTGTGTTGAAAACATCAGAATTTTCACTCGTGCTTCGCACTCGTGAAAATTCTGATATTTTCAACACAATCGATGAAATTTTTGATATTCATCTCAAAAAAGTAAATATCCTCTATGTATCACTAGGCACACAGTGTGAATATGAGTCAGTGTGTGTGTTTATTCAGTTGCATTTTTAATAATTGGTAGAAGAGTAGGCTGGTTTTGTGAATATGTGTCGGTGGGTGTGTTTATTTTCTTGCATTCTTTAATATCATTGATAGCACTGTATGCAGATTCTCAGAATACGTGTTTACGTGCATACTACTCTTCAAACTCATTGGGTAGTAGTTTATAAAGATACAATGACAATGTGTCAGAGGGCGTGTTTATCCTGTGCTGGTCTTTAATACGATTGGATAGCACGGTATCCATGTACTGTGAATATGTCAGTGGGCGTGTTTATTATTTGCTTCTCTTTAATATCATTGGGTAGTAGTGTTGGCGGGAACTATGTATGTGTCAGCGGTGTGTTCATTCTGTGCTTCTCTCATATATCATAGAACAGCACTGTAGGCAGATACTATGAATATTTGTCAGTGGGCGTATTCAAGATGTGTTAATCTTTAATATCATTGGATAGCAATGCAGGCAGGTACATGTACAGAAGAGTACGCAGAAACTGGGCATGATGAAAATAAGCATAAAGTATTGGTAAGCGTGGTTTGTCTGAACTGGACCAAAAAGCATTGGATTTGGAGCGTCTGCATAAGTTTACTGTTTAACAACCGGACCAGGCTGTGCTTAATTACTTAACCTTTAGCCTGCTGTTGGCGAAAACCCCTATTTTTGCAAACAGTGTAGATCCAGATCAGATGGCTTCTGAAGAAGCCATCTGATCAGGATCTACACTATTTGACATTCAGTTTATGGATATAGAGAAATGAATAACATCAAGAATTCTGATTGGTTAAAAATCAGAAATGGGTGTGGCTAAATTAAATATTCAGCAGGTTAAAGGTTAAACAGAGCATCTTGACAAGGCCTTAATTGTGTTTACTTGTCATTTAATCTCCAAATTAAGAAGTCGCCACTTACTTGTATGTAATGTGTTGCATCTCAGCAGCAATAATTTTCCTAGTCTCCTGGAAAACCTTTTCGTCATCCCAGGTTGGATTGATGTCATTTAGGTAGTCGGCTATTCTGTTATGTTCTCTTACAAACACGCTGTGAAGGGTAGTCAAAGAGGGAATAACGTTTCCACGTATATCACCTGGAAAAACGGACATTAGATGACATCAAGGAAGTCGTTACATGTATTCTGTTCGGGTTATTAAATTCGCTGTAAAATGGCTTAGAACAAAAAAAAATAGATGGAATTGTAGAAGTTGTTTCTTGACCACATTAATTTCATTTCATGTACACCACAGCTAATGTATGTTCGGCCAAAGAAAATAGGGAGTTGCAGGATTTTGTTCTTATATTGCTTTACTGTCCTTCGGGATAATTTTCGCTTATATCGAGCCGGTAGTTAATCTGAGGTGGGCAAAAACCTGAGTATATCACGAAATATCAACTGAACTTCCATCGCAGAACATGGTGTCTCACATGTGACCCGATGCTCAGTCAGCAGCCTCACCTACTAGACCATGCGGGTCCAGACTAACAAATATAGTAAAATTCCTATATTAAGACCACCTTTCGGACTGTTCAAAAGTGGTCTTGAAGACCACTTTTGAGCAGTCCCAAAGGTGGTCTCTGACGAGAGGACACTGTAAGCAGAAAACATAAAGAAAGAATAACTCCATCCTCCTAAATAAGCTTTTTCAAGCGGAATAGTCTTAATTTTAAGTGGTTATACCGTACTTAGCCAGGACGTGCAAACCTACAGGAAGAGATATTGCATTGTCCGCTGCGTCGTTGGTCTCGTCAACAACTGCAACCCTGAAAGTTCGTTCAGCACAACATGCAGCTACCTTGTTTTGTCGGCCACCTTGAGCTGAAGGTGACTTTTTTATTTTAACGTCCTTAAGACAATGCAAAAGGAGGAGTGCTTCCCTGTATGGTACCAGCTGTTTTTTGTTCGACTTGCAGTTTAGGAAACAGCTTAAATTGGTTGGTAGGCCCACGGTTACATGTACAAATGCTTTATTGCTCATGCCAACGTGCCTACAATTCATCAATAAATTTAACATGAGTGCAAATAAGGCTATACTAGTTTACTGTTTAACCATTTAATGGCCAATATTTGCTTGTTTAAGATAAGGTTATACGTCCCCATCAGCACCATTTTGGTCATTTTGGAGACATTGCTTCCTATTTTGTGCGAATTTTACCCAACAATGAGATAAAAAAGATATCTCAAGCCTTACTGCCCATAGAAACCGCTTGGGTTAAAGGAGCGGTTCGACTCGTGTAGACTCAGACCTAAGCGGGTTACCAGTTCTCAAGTTTGGTCGGTTTCAAGTCTGAGTGGAAGCATCATGCAGCCCAGTCTATTACTCCAATCCACGACGGGCGGCGCGTCAACCATGGGATAACCTACTGTAACAGGAAAACATAAGCTCAGACATGATGTCATGTCAAATGACAGTTTGCACATAACTTTATTTGTATATTTTCGTGAGAGACCTTGTTAACACTAGGACTGTACTGTACAGGACTGGCTCCTAGGTTAGAAAACTTTTGCCATGCTCAACTCAGCTGAGCTTGTATTTTTTAATGCTCATATCGATTAAAATACACACAAATTGGGCAATTTTCTTGCTCAGACCAACAGAGAAAGTCATTTGTCCTGCTAATAAATTTATAAATGCCAACATTTGTTGGCATTTCAAAATTAATGACCAAGATAAATTTCATGCTCAAATGAGTTGGGCATGAAAAACGTTTTATAACCTCGGGGCCTGATCTTGGAATTGGTGTGAACGCGGCCAAAGATATAAGGTCTAGGTCGATGAAACTTTGTTTCTGATTGTTTACCTGTTTTTGAGCAATACTCTGTTTCTTGTCTATCACAAACAGGGTCCTCACTTGTATCATTCGGTGGAAATTGGTTGGTACTCGTTTTTATAAATCCTGCAAAATAAGTGTAGTCAGTCAGTTACACACAGAAATGGTCGCACGCAAAATGTAAAACTGCTCATTCATGCATATCTCTCATTTTACATGGACAAGTTTTTATTGAGAATATCAATCTAAACCCCGCTTACGCAAGTAAACGTGTTTTACGGGAAAAGGGTTATCCTTTGGAAACAAGGAATGCATGGTTAGTAACTTAAGGCTAGGTTTTAGCTCGCGCGCGCCGAAATATGATAGGTAACTATATAGTTATCTGAGTAAATTTGGTTTAGAAGGGTATTTATTTCATAAACTGCTAAGTAATGATAAATAGGGGTTCTTGCATAAAAACCTATGCGCTTGGCTGTTTGAAGCCATTGTCAAATGGACCGAAAGCCGTGGTCAAACAGCAAAAACTATGTTCAAATCATGAAATTCGCGTGCTGTTTGAACATGGATTTTGAGTTTTTGATATCACAAGACGGGCCTTGCTTTGTTTACGTTACGTTGAGCGACGTAACGTTATCGCCCTGAACGTAGCGTTTTAGGGTTCTATGATGACGTCACTGCATGACAACGTCATTGTAAACATCATTCTGAACTGGCCGCCATTTTGGTTCGCCTGTCGTATTTGAAGAGTTTATATGGAGCTTTTTGGCGTTTTCGTCAAAATTTGCTGTCGGATTCGTAAGTTATGCAGGAACAACGATCATCCATGGTTATTTCATTGCATTAACATTTGCCGGATCCCTCGGAAGATATTTGAACATTCGGCCTAGCGGCCTCATGTTCAAACAGCTTCCTCGGGATCCGGCAAATGTTAATGCATGAAAAACCATGGTTGAACCCTATAATCTTACATGAGTGTTCATGTATTATTGAATTTATTAAACGAGTTGAGGAAAATGGATAAAATGCGAGGCTTTGCCGAGCATTTTATCCCTTTTCCTCAACGAGTTTAATAAATTTAATAGTACACTAGCACAAATTATTCACGTATTATTGAATTTATTAAACGAGTTGAGGAAAATGGATAAAATGCGAGGCTTTGCGGAGCATTTTATCCCTTTTCCTCAACGAGTTTAATAAATTCGATAATACATGAGCACAAATGCAAGATTCTATTTATCATATGACCTTTAAAACGCATTTAATTCACGATTTCTGTACGAAAATGACAATATTTCGCCATTAGTAAACGCGACGTCGTTAAGGACGTTGTACATGTAACGTTATGGAGCGTATCTAACTAATTTGCATATTTAATCCACTAGTGGATTATCGAAAATATTACATGGCGTTATTACACTCTCACACGCGACGTCATATGATAAATCCAAATATATAATATGCACTAACTGAAAATATTTTGTATATCAAATGGCCTTAATTAAGAAACAGTTAAATTAAAGAGTGTTATTTTTTCGCTAATGAAGCATGCAGTAACGTAATATTACCTGCAGTAAATGAACGTAGTTCAGACATTTCTTCATCGCTGGAACCGTAAACATTACTAGCGTCAATGTAAGATGTAAGCTCGTTAATCTGATTCTGAAAGTCTGAGAAAATACAATACAATACAAAACAGTGTAGTGCAACATAAAACACCTCAATACAATGCACATGTAATACAGTGCAGTTTAGTATATTGTAATGTAATGTAAGCTTGTTTATCTGATTAATGGAATCTGATAATTACAATACTATAAAAAAAAAAACAGTGCTTCAGCTGAAGTGCACGACCCGCCGGATGCTTTTAGCTTTATGAGTGTTACCATATATGGGTATGGCGGCCATTTTGGTCATGTGACCAGGACCTAAAACGTTTCCCCCAATAAATGCGCCTTATCGTAAGGAGCAAAAATATATCTTATACTTTAGTACTGTATTCTGAATCGTTTGCAGGATAAAATGCATTCACACTTTTCCAATACAAAAGCATATGTGTCAAAGTTTGACCTAGGCACAAAGAAGGTCAATGTCAACCCAGGGTCACCATTTTAGCAATTTATGATGAGCCTACGTCCCAGATGCTATTTATCAAGTTTCGTGGAAATCTGCCCAGTGGTTCTGGAGAAGACTATTTTTGAAGGGTTTTTACCATATATGGCTTGGCGGCCATTTTGGTCATGTGACCTGAACCCCATGAGCAAATTTTGGTTTCCCCCATCCCATAGAGGCTCCATATGAAATTGACTTCAATCGGCCCAACGGTTTCCGAGGAGAAGCAGTTCGAAAATTTTCACAGTTTTCGCCTCGGCGAGGCTATACTAAATGGAATGTAATATTTCGCAAGTTCATTGGTTAGATCTCATTGATATCTATCAGTATGCCAAAAATTGTTTAAATATTCCAAGCGGTTAAGTCACAATCATTAATTTTCACAAACGGGTTACGGACGGACAGACAGACAGACCATATATGGCTTGGCGGCCATTTTGGTCATGTGACCTGGACCCCAAGAGCAAATTTTGGTTTCCCCCATCCCATAGAGGCTCCATATGAAATTTGACTTCAATCGGCCCAACGGTTTCCGAGGAGAAGCAGTTCGAAAATTTTCACATTTTCGCCTCGGCGAGGCTATACTAAATGGAATGTAATATTTCGCAACTTCATTGGTTAGATCTCATTGATATCTATCAGTATGCCAAAAATTGTTTAAATATTCCAAGCGGTTAAGTCACTATCACCAATTTTCACAAACGGGTTACGGACGGACAGACAGACTGACAGACTGACAGAATGACAGAATGACCGAATGACAGAATGACACGGTGATTTTAGGGCACTCTTAGAAAATCAACCGACTTCTGTCGGTCGCTTTTTCTGCGGGTCGTGCAATTGATATAATGCAATTCAAAACAATACAATGTAACAATGTTACGCAAAGCTATATACTATGCTGTGTGATACAAAGCAATGCAATGTCAGTACAGTGCAGTGTAATACAATGTAATTTAATGTTATACAATGCAAAACAATGGAATGATATGCAATGTACAAACAGTAGGATACATAGAGGATCTTACACGAGTGGTCATTTGATATGAAATTTATGAAACGAGCCTTTGGCGAGTTTCATAAAGTTCATATGAAATGACCACGAGTGTAAGATTCTGTTTATCATATGACCACTTTAAATTGGATTTTATCGCCTTCAAACTTGACAGTTTTCCCCATAAAAATACTTGGTTGACATTGACGTCGTCATGACGTTACTTAATCCCGCCAAAGTGTTATTTCACGTATGGTCAAACGATTTTTATAACATGACGTTATCTACTGCTAAACAACGACGTCATATGATAAAATGAAATAACAAACTATACAATGCAATGTCATGCAATGTAATAGAATGTTATACCTTTGGGTCGTAATACAGCAGACCAACAAGAACGCCTTAACGACCATCAAAGACACAGATAGCAGCCTCCACTTTCATCTGGTTTTTCTCGACTCTTTAGATTTACATTTACCATGTGTTATAGAAGAGCCGTGCGATCAGAGAAATGTAGAAGTAAAACAAAGATCAGGAATCGATACAATTAACTTACTCCACCCATCAAAGACACCAAAGGGAAAGAAACACAAACATTAAGCGACCAGACCATAATGGAAACCTAAACAAAGGAAGGCCATAAGGACAGTTACTTTCCCACAAAATGGTCATATGGCCATCCAAAATAAAAAGACACAAGTGATACACACAGTAAGTAACAAACAACACAATAAATAAACCGCCACAGAAGAACCGCCTTGGAACGGTCAGTGGAATGATTTCCACTGGGGGGCTTAAATCGATTTTAAGTGGCCACAATCCTCGCCCTTACTTCCGCCGCGATTTAGACAAATAATTTGTTCAGTCCGCATGAAGGCCTCCTAACTCATCAGTGCAACATCTCCGTGAACACAAAAATCAAAGAACCACAGAGGTGAGACAACGGTGAGGACTCGACAGCAAGAAACCACTGAAATGCTGGAGCAAAAGAAAACCAACAGTTAGACTCCGATGGGCCCGACCAGAGACAGAGCGCACGTGCTGATCAGTCTTTTCTGATCGCACATCTCCTACGTTTTGTTTTGTTTCCCCACTTAGCTAGGAAAACACACCTATGCAATGGTATGCCGTTTCTTGTAACTAATAGAATAGAATATAATAGAATATAATTTTCTATATGATAGAATAGAATGTAATTTTCTGATGAAAACCAATATTGTGCGAAACTCATATTTTCTGGAACTTTTATTAACAGCTGCTGCTTCAGTAAGATTGATGTAACGAGTATCTACCCACAGTTCTTTCAGAACATAGTGGCAAACAGTTTAATTTAGACCAAGACCAGACTGCTCCTAAAAAGAGTCGACCCACACCACTTTCCTATTGATTTTATGACTTTTTGTGTCCGTATATTTAGAGTAATCACGGCAAGTCTCGTGTTTTATCGTCACTTACTGTCATCGCACGGGAATACCGTGAAAGATCGGACGGCTGGCATACAGATACCGTCGCTAAAGTAGGAATCCCCGGCACCAATCTCTATAGGCATACAAAACTGACTGGAAATAGAAAATAAAGAAACTTAAAACCACTTTATAACTTGATTTCGCTTTTAATGCAGCTAGTGTTGTATTTGTTTGTTTGTGTTGAGGTGTTACGTCATTTAGGTCATTTTGGAGACGTTGCTTCCGATTTTGAGGGACTTTTCCCTGACACTGAAATGAAATGACATCTCAAGTTTTACCACACACAGAAACCGCTAGTTATTGGTTTAGACTCATATTCTGGACAGGTTTTTAATTATTTGGACCCCATTTTGATTTTTATCAGTCTTTGAATCGACTGCCTATTCGAAATTCGCAAAATTGCAGTATGTTGCCTCTGGCTTTCTTTGCCGGATCAGTACAGGGCCACTGATGAGGCTTTATTAGCCGAAACTACGTAGTATGACCCATCTTCTTTCTTATGAATGTTTTCATTGCTCTTAAAGGAACTCATTTTTTGCTTTTTATTTTCCTTCACTGCAGCTGGTGTTGTGCCGTGTGGCGGCCGTAAAATTTCTCCCCGTACATCAACCATAGTGCAGTTTATATTTTACTTTTGGTCCTTTGAGATCAGCGTGAATATTCTGAGAAATCGGAATTAAATTATTGGTTTAGACTCATATTCTAGACAGGTTTTTAATTATTTGGACCCCATTTTGATTTTTATCAGTCATTGAATCGACTGCCTATTCGAAATTCGCAAAATTGCAGTATGTTTCCTCTGGCTTTCTTTGCCGGATCAGTACAGGGCCACTGATGAGGCTTTATTAGCCGAAACTACGTAGTATGACCCATCTTCTTTCTTATGAATGTTTTCATTGCTCTTAAAGGAACTCTTTGCTTTTTTTGCTTTTTATTTAAGGCGCGGACCGACTCGTGCAGCTAGTGTTCAGTGTTGGGTGGGGATTGGGAGATGGGGGCGGTATGATATTTTCCTGTTACTCGTCATATGGAGATCGAACTTCAGTGTCTCGAATAACTTTGGAACTATGAAAGTTTGGTCGAGGTAGGGGAAGCTCAAAATACTGAACTTTAATGAGTGGGTCAGATCATGAGACATAAAAGGCATTGCTTGAAGATATCTTAACGATCCTCTGTAAAATTAAGGTATGTTGTGTTTACTCATTAGAATCACCTCGTCGAGGTGATTCTAATGAGTACACACAACATGCCTTGTTGCGATTTTAATTGGTTCACAGAAGATGCCATTTAATGATAAAATGAGAGTGACCAAATATTGGATACATGTATCTGGAAGTATCGGAAGCATTTTCTAGGTACTAAATAGCGAGTTTGAATTAGCCAAGGTATAAGAGCCATTCTAGTTTGAATTACTGACGTTTCACTGTGCGATCTATATTTCTATTTCCTTAGTGATCACCTAACGCAGCACAGTTCTTGAAATTAGTAGTTGACACGTCACAGTTCTTGAAATTAGTACTTGGTTTATCACAGTTCGTGAAATTAATACCTTGCCCGTCACAGTTCTTGAAATGAGTACGTGGTTTATCAGTTTTTGATCATTACTACTTGACCCGTCACAGCTCTTGAAATTAGTACTTGGTTTATCACAGTTCTTGAAATTAATACTTGGCCCGCCACAGTGCTTGAAATTAGTACTTGGCCCATCACAGTTCTTGAAATTAGGTCTTGGCCATTACAGTTCTTGAAAATTAGTACTTGGCCCATGACAGTTCTTGAAATTAGGCTTTGGCCATTACAGTTCTTGAAAATTAGTACTTGGCCATCACAGTTCTTGAAATTAGGTCTTGGCCCATCACAGTTCTTAAAATTAGTGCCCATTTCAGTTCTTTAAATTGGTCCATCGTAGTTCTTGAAATATGTAGTAGGGTCACTGGTGAGGCCTCTTTTGCCGAGTCCCAGGAAACTCATTTGTCATTCTTGTGCGTGTATGTTCTTTGTTTACAACGGCAACCTTAATAGCTATAATTCACTTTACTCCTAATGACAGGCGTATAACTTACATGCGGGTTTGACAAGGGCTCCGTTTCATACGTAAAGCGTAACTCTATAGCTACTTTTTCTGCCAAAACCTTCACAAATTTAAAAATGTTTTGCCGAAAAAGAGAAAGTAGGGCGGCGCTCATCGAACTCCACTTATATACGGGCCCGATTGTCACCTCAGATAATGAAATCCTGCACTTAACCTGAGATAGAAATTATAATCCTATTCGTGTATTTCAACCCTGGAATAGGATAAAAATCGAGAAATTTCACGTGTTTGATGTGTACTGGTTGAACACGACGTCACCTTCGCCGTCGTTAAGTTTGGCGTCACTGCGCATACAGGGACGTCAGATTCGCCGCATCATTGCAATCAAAATATGTCGACGTCGACAATCTAAGTGACTGCATTTTAGAAAACACACGCACGCACGCACGCACGCACACACACACACACACACACACACACACACTCTCTCTCTCTCTCTCTCTCTCTCTCTCTCTCTCTCTCTCTCTCTCTCTCTCTCTCTCTCTCTCTCTCAGAACTGAAAGGTATGCAAGAAAAAGAATCTTGCATGGGTGTGTGGAGTGACCCTCGAAAAAGATTTTTCGATCCGCCCCTCACACCCGTGTAAGATTCTTATAATCTGTCCATCCAAAAAAATCTTACCTTCTGGACGTATCAGATTGAGCGCAGCAGTTGACATTCCTGATGTCACCTAGAACATAAGGAAACAGAGAATGAATTAGCATTGAAAGCGCGAATGAAATACTTATATCCAACAAAATCGACCCCCACCCATCGCGGCTTGAAGAAATATATGGGCTGCATAATGCTACCACGCAGAGCTGAAACCGACCCGCACACGAGTACTGGTAAACCGTTAAGAGGATCTAAGCCTGCCCAGGCAAAGCGGTTCAAGGCGGACCGTCTATGCTTATAAACCCTATTGGTTTCATTGGACGACAGGGCTTGAGAAGTCATGTCATCTCAATGTCGGTTAAAACTCCCACAAAATTGGAAGCAACGTCTCCAAAATGACCTATACAGTGTTGATTGGGACGTTAACCCTCAAATCAAACAAATAAATATCCAACAATACATTTTTTTCATAGAAAATGAGGCATAGCATTCCACAGACGCTAAGCAGACGATTAACATGGGATGTCAACCCCTATATTCATTAGAAAAAAGAACAGTACTTTAAAAGTGTCATCTGTTACAAAATAAGGTTTATCATATGACGTCGTTGATAAGAAGAGGATAACGTCGTGTAATAAAAATCGTATGACCACACGTGTAATAACACTTTGGCGGGATTAAGTAACGACGACGTCCATGTCAACAATGCATTTTTTTTTGCGAAAAAATTGTGAAATTCAAAGGCGATAAAATCCAATTTTAAGTTGTCATATGATAAACAGGATCTTACACTCGTGTTCATTTCATATGACATTTATGAAACTCGCCGAAGGCTCGTTTCATAAATAACATATGAAATGACCACTCGTGTAAGATCCTCTGTATGTCAAGCCTTATGAAAATGAGTGAAAATAAGAAAAATGTACTTTGAAAATGTCACTAAGCTTATGTCATTTAGTTCTTCTATAATAATGATTATGTAATAATTAGGAGGTCGGTTGTAAAGTAGAGCAAATCACGAGCGCGTAGCTCAGCTGTAGTGCAACCCATGTGCAACTGGGCTGCACTTGTGTGTAAAGTGTTTCTCTGGCTTGACTGTACCTTCCAAAACAATGCAGCTCCAGATCAGATGACTTTTAACCCTTATCTTGCTGAATATTCATTTAAGCCACACCCATTTCTGTCTATCAACCAATCAAATTACTTGATGTAATTTACTGCTACAAATTCATAAACTGAATGACAAACAGTGAAGATCCTGATCAGATGGCTTCTTCAGAAGCCATCTGATCTGGATCTACACTGTTTCCAAAGATAGGTGTTGTCGTGAACAGCAAGATAAAGTTAAAGAACCCATTTGATTAGAATCTAAACTGCTTGTCATGCAGATTGTGAACTGAATGAGTACTTTATATAAAGTTATATCAGAAAAGGATGTAGCTATATTAATTTATTCAGCGGGACAACGGTTAGCTTGGCTCCCCGGCTATGAGTTGAAGAATTCAAACTAAGAAAACAAACTTCTCCTTGACTATTTTTCTGCACATATTAACTCCCTTATCTACGGAACCCGGAAAGGGACATGATTTTTTTTTTTATAAGTTGTGCGCACAAGATAATATCTTGTGCGGACAAGATATTATCTTGTGCGGACAACATATTATCTTGTGCGGACAAGATATTATCTTGTGCTTGTCCGCACAAGATATTATCTTGTGCGGTCAACATATTATCTTGTGCAGACAAGATATTATCCTGTCCGCACAAGATATTAAGTTGTGCGAACAAGATATTATCTTGTCCGCACAAGATAATATCTTGTCTGCACAACATAGATCTTTTGCGCACAAGATATTATCTTGTCCTCACAAGATATTATCTTGTCCGCACAAGATAATATCTTGTCCGCACAACTTCTCAAGATCTATGTTGTGCAAACTAGATAATATGTTGTGCGAACAAGATAATATCTTGTGCGCACAAGATATAATGTCGTGCGAACAAGATCATATCTTGTCCGCACAAGATAATATCTTGTCCGCACAAGATAATATCTTGTCCGTACAAGATAATATGTTGTCAGAACAAGATACTAACTTGTCCGCTCAAGATATTATCTTGTTCGCACAACATAATAAAAATAAAAAATCATGTCCCTTCCCGGGTTCCGTACTTATCTGATTATTCTGTGTGAAACTAAGGAGGTACATTTTAATATGATAAAACTTTCTTATAAAATGACCGAATAGCCGGCCTCGGTAGCTCAGTCGGATGTGCGTCTGACTAGTGATCATGAGGACGCCGGTTCGATTCCTGCCGATGTCGGCAACATTCATCATGAAATCTTCTCTACGGTCATTCTCTCCCTTCTGCTGATTCAAGAAGACTAGTTGTCAGTTTCTGGCGAAAGAACATGCACTGTAGCGCCGCTTAGTGTTCACTCGACGATTAGTGTTCACCATGGACACTAAGCGTTGATGGTGAACACTAAACGTTGCCACTGTCAACGCTTAGTGTTCATTTTGCCAAATGAACACTAAGCGTCGATCATGTAGATCGGAATGCAGTATCAACCGCTAGTGTTCATTTTCTGGTATGAAAAAAGTAACTTTGTCTTATAACACGAATACTTCTTGATGTATGAACATCAAACTTCAGTATTACGAGACAGTTCGACCCGACATTTGACCAGAGGAACGAATGTCATCATGACCTATATTTCATGGTCCAGTGATTTTGCTTTATAACACGAAGACCTTATGGTATATGAACATCATAACTTGGTATTATGAGTCAATATGGCCCGTTTTTGTCTTTAAAATAAATGACCTAGATTTATTTGGAGGTCAATCATTGTGTCACATGGAACTAATGATCCAGGTATGATGTTTCTCTGTCAAGTAGTATTCAAGATATAAGGCAAAATCACTGAACCATGAAATATATGTCACACTGACCTAGATATATTTGGGATCAATCATGAGGTCCTATGAAACAAATAATCCCAGGTATGACACGTCTCCATCAAATAGTATTGAAGATATAAGGCAAAATCACTGGACCGTAAAATGTAGGTAACCATGATTTTCACCCTTTCACACTTGAACCAATGTCGCATAGTTTGCTGTTGTATTATCAAGTGAGTTTGTAACTTGTTAGCACAATGGAAATGTATTTAACACATTTTTAAGGTGTTCTAGATTTTGACACCCTATCCCCACCAAAGGCATGAAACCAGGGGTGTGTTCTTTTCGAATCTCAGAAGACACTCGCAGGTATTCTCAGAAGACATCCCCGGGTATCAAAGTTTTACAGAGATGTTCTAAACTATGACCCCTAGCCCCAACCCGGGGCATGCACCCAGTGGTCTGTTCTCTTGGAACATAGGAAGATTCTCCCAGGTACTTAAGTCCAAAATATGAGTAGTCTGTGGTGCGTGACTGTTGAAATCGCAAACGCAAAAGCGGCCGACCGATGTGACAACAATAGCTCTCATTGTACTTCATTGTATTTGGCGAGCTAATGCCATGGTGAACAATAAGCGTTGGGATCGCACACAGTATCGACAGTCGCGACGCTTAGTGTCCATGGTGAACACTAAGCGTTGATGGTGAACACTAAGCGTTGCTACTGCAACGCTTAGTGTCCATGGCGAACACTAAGCGTTGCAGTGGCAACGCTTAGTGTTCGCCATCAACGATTAGTGTCCATGGTGAACACTAAGCGTCGAGTGAACACTAAGCGTTGTTTACTGGTTAACCGCTTATGTATAAGCCTGCCCAGGAAAAGTGTGGATGGGTAAACTGACAGGCTCAAAATGACCCAAAGAGTGTTGACTGCGCCTTTAAACTCCAATACAAACAAACAAAATGACCGAATGTGGTTTAGACGCGGGCCAGTCTAGAAAAGGGTTAATGGGAGGAAATCGAAAATACCATCACGAAAACACGCCTATATAATTTTGACCCCCATGAACCCCACTTTTATGTAGTAAAACTGGGGTTAATAGGGGTAAACCTTATTTTTCTTATTTCTGCTCTAAAATATAGATTGTGGGTACTCGTTAGAACCGCCTCAGTGAGTACCAAACGAGTACCAAAATTGAGCAGAAATAAGAAAAATATCACAATTTTTCATCTTAAAATGTTCATTTTTTCGGCGGTAAAGAGTACAATGTATTTATAGGCGTGTTTTCGAAATGAAATTTATTATTTAGGTATGATCAAAACTCAAAGTAACGATAGAAACTGAATCTGTATACCTTCAGGGGTCAACACAATATCATGAGTTAGAAACTGTCCCCATGCCCACAGCATGTGGGAAACATCTTCGTGTACTGGCGTGTCAGTGCCCGTGCCCTCACCACTGTGCTTGTGAACTGCGTTGCTGATATCACGTGGTTCCGGAAGATCAACTTGAGTACCTCTTCCACTTGTAACACTTCGGGATCTTGGCGCCCATATACCTAAGGAAAATAAATATGACATGTTTTCACGTGAACAAATCCGTGAAATGAACACCCAACCCTAATCCCCACTTTATATAGAGGTAACTGGGTATTACGGGGTAAACATTATTTTCCTTACATAGGTTTAGGGTACTCGTTAGAACCACCTCAAGGTCGCGATTGAGTCGGTTCTAACTAGTACCCGCAACCTATGTTTGGAATAAAAACAAGTAAAAAAGAATCGCAATTTTTCATCAGAAAATATTGTTTTTGAGATATGAAAAATGCAGTATGCCTCACGGAGTTATCGTAATGCTTTGATATCTGTACATCACGTGAACAAGTCCGTGAAATGAACACCCCCCACCCTTAACCCCACTTTATATAGAGAAAACTGGGGTTTACGGGGGTGTGCCATATTTTTCTTATTTCTGTTCCAAGACATAAGTTGTGGGTACTCGTTAGAACCGCCTCAATGAGGCGGTCCTAACGAGCACCCACAACCTATGTTTGCTGTATAAATAAGAAAATTATCCCGGATTTTCTTCAGAAAAGTAGCCATTTTGGAGATGTGAAAAATGCACTATGTCGCACGGGTGTGTTATCGTAATGTATTTCCAATTCTCAATCATCATAGTTATGTACATTTCGAGCGATTTGATTGGTCAAAATTTCGATTAATACCATGAGCAAGATTCTCAGACCTATTGCACAGAGCGGCAGGTAGTTATATAACGTGACGTCAAAGAACACGTTTAGATCATCCGCGTCACGTCATTTTATATGAAGCGACGTCAACGGCGGGCATTTAAAAGATGGGGAACTATTGAAAACGTAAATGTTTGAAGACAAATAAACTGAATTTAAAAACTTGAGGTGTTTTTTTTTTATTATTTTTATTTTTTTTCTCGTTTGGGTTTATTTCAAAGATGGCAGCTTCTAATTGAATAATCATTCCGCCGTGACTTTTGGGAAGTCCATTCTTACGCTTTAGAAAGAATTCCTATAGTTCACCATTTTGGTAGCATTTTAAACCATCACGTGAACAAGTCCCTGAAATGAAGACCCCTCTAAACCCCACTTTATATAGAGAAACCTGGGGTTTATGGGGGTAAACATTAATTTTCTTATTTCTGCTTCAAAACATAGGTTTTTGGTACTCGTTAGAACCGCCTCTCTGAGGCGGTTCTAACGACCACCCTCAACCTATGTTTTGAGGGTTTCTAAGAAAAATATCACGGATTTTCGTCCGAAAAGTAACCATTTTGGAGATGTGAAAAATGCACCTTGTCACACGGGTGAGTTATCATAATACATTTCGATGACAAAGTTGGAATTATAAGGAAGGAATTATCATTTTTCCTTGTTTTTATCGATGTGTAAACTCCGGCGAATCACGCACAAACTTAGCCCATGCGGTTTGTGAGTGAATCGCCAGTCAAGAATGAAATTCATTCCTGTATGCAATATCTATAAATAGAGAATAAATAGTAAAACGGCGCCCCATAATGGCCTACGTTAGGAACAGAAATACGGATGCTGCTACCAGCAGTATAAATAGTAAAAAAAGGCGCCCCATATTGGCCTACGTTAGGAACAGAAATACGGATGCTGCTACCAGCATCCGTATTTCTGCTCCTAACATTGGCCATTATGGGGCGCCGTTTTACTATTTATTCTCTATTTATAGATATCCATAATTTTTTATGGATATCCATAATTCGATAAATGATATACAGAATTTGAATTACGGATATCCATAAATCGATCGGAATTAATGGCATTCCACAAACGCAATTATGTATATCCATTATTCGATTTAAGGATATCTTTAATTCTAATTTTGGATAGCCATTATTAGGCATATTCATGAATGTCCATAATTCGATTTATGGATATCATTACTTCAGATCGATTTACCGATATCCACAACCAATTATGGATATCCATAATTCCCATTTTGGATATCATTAATTCGGCCCATTTAAGAATATTGCTTTATTCGAAATATGGATATCAATAATTCGTCTTTTCAAATAAAAATAATAAATAAAAGGCTTTTGTGGTGAATAATAGATATCCATAATTCGAATTTTGGATATCATTATGATTCAGTCCGATTTATAATAACCATAATTTAAATTAGAGATATCCAAAAATCAGTAGAATAATGGATATCAATATTTTGGTTTATTGATATTCATAATAAGAAATATTTATATCAATAATTTCAATTATGGATATCCATAAATCGATCTGAATTAATGATATTCATAAATCGAATAATTGATGCCCATAATTCGATTTATTGATATCTATAATGTGAATATCCATTGTTCCGATGATTTATGGATATCACTAATTCGAATTATCCATATCCAAATATCGAATTATGGATACCTCTAAATATGGAATAAATAGTACATCACGTGAACACGTCCGTGAAATGAACACCCCCTAAACCCCACTTTATAAAGAGAAAACTTGGGTTTACGGGGGTTTACATTATTTTTCTTATTTTTGCTCCCAGACATAGGTTGTGGGTACCCGTTAGAACCGCCTCAATGAGGCGGTTCTAACGAGCACCTACAACCTATGTTTGCAGTATTTATAAGAAAAATGTCACGGATTTTCCTGAGAAAAGTAGCCATTTTGGAGATGTGAAAAAATGCACTATGTCGCACGGGTGTGCTATCGTAATGAAAGGGCGCCTCATAGACCATGGTGCTCGTTACATGTTAATACCTTATCAATGAGGCGTTTACAACGAGTGCCCACGATCGGAACGCCTCACTGTTTAGGCGGTTCCAACGGGTACCTACAATCTGTCATTTAGCAAGCGCCCTCGCCAATCTTAGATTAGGCTGCCGCGATGATGGTGCTTCCAAGCCGCTTGAAGCGGAGCTGAAACATACCAAGCATGAGTACTGATAAACCGCTTCGAAGGTCTTAGCTTGCCCGGGCACAGTGGTGCGAGTCTGACCACCCCTGAAACCCTGCCGGTTTGTTTGTGCGGTAGGCCTTGGTATGTCATTTTAACTTAATGTCGGGTAAAAGTCCCACAAAATCGAAAGCAACGTCTCCAAAATGACCTAAATGTGTTGACGGGGACCTTAAACCTCAATGTTTATACATTTACAATACCAGGCAGGTGATCAATATAGGCCGAGTTTTATTCAGGTATTTGATGTGTGTACATGTTGTGTATGCGTGCGTGCGTGCGACGGACTTTTGAATAATTAAAATCATATTCAAGTCCTATATTGTAATGGGGAGAAGCTTCATTTTTGTTTTGTTCGGTCATTGCGAACAACAGTTTATTCGTTTTCTGAAGGCAGACAAAAAGTATGTCACTTAGTTAACCGCAAACTTATCAATGTTTTATCCTTCTGCAAGCTTTATTTTTGATTAATTTAAATTTGAAGGTTTACTGAGAGTACTAAATGTCTATGGAGCGCCGTTTTACTATTTAATCCGTATTTATAGATATCCATAAATCGAATTATGGATATCCATAATTCGATTTCTGGATATCCATAAATCAGCCGAATAATGGATATCCATAATTCGAATTATGGATATCCATAATTCGATTAATGGATATCATTAATTCAGATCGATGTATGGATATCCATAATTCGAATTCAGGATATCCATAATTCGATTTATGGATATCATTAATTCACTTCGATTTATGGATATCCATAATTCGAATTAAGGATATACATAATTCGATTTATGGATATCATTAATTCACTTCGATTTATGGATATCCATAATTCGAATTATGGGGATATCCTTAATTGAATTATGGATATCCATAATTCGAATTATGGATATCCATAAATAATTATGGATATCCATAAATACGGATTAAATAGTAAAACGGCTCCCCATTAATGTCCATACATGTAGATTTCTTTTAATTACGTACAGATATAACAAGATAAAAATACCATTTCGATACACATTGTCTAAGAGTCGTAGATGTTGGACCCCAGCTGAACCCCAGAGCGGATTATCCAAGTTGTTACACGTTCCGTCGGTAGTTCGATATATCTCTGTATCATCACAAGTGATTGCTACGTCACAGTTGGGGTCAAGGTCGGCACGCTTGAAGTGTTCCAGTGCCGTCAATTCCCTGATAATTGTATCGCTTCCTTCTTCGCCCAGAGACCTGTGGTTTGAATTCACAAATGAAAATAGACGTTTTATTTGGGGGATGGCCGCAAACAAAATAGTTATTTGAGTAAATCGAATCGCCATAAAACTAAATTGCGATCTTAAAACCGACGAATTAACCCTTCAAGTGATAATTTTCAATGTAGCTATTCCCATTCCAATGCAGTTATTCATTTCTAAGGCTTGAAAATAGTAGTTTTCGTCAAAATAGTGAGATTTGCCGTCTGCATAAAACCAAATGTCAGACATTGAAAATTGACGGAACATGATGACATCACTCATCAGCTTTCCGACGCAGAATTTTTGGCGTTATTCAATCAGAAATTACGCCACGGGTCCGTGGGTACACAAATGCATTATACTTATGTTTTTTTTTTTTTTTTTGTTTTTTTTTTTTTTTTTTGTTTTTTTTTTTTAAACTTTCGTCGCAAACCTTCATGATTTAGCATGAGGAAACTTTTTTCATAACTTATTTCTCGGAATAGTTGCCATTGATATATTTTATGTTATAGATAATAAAATGTCTCGCAAAATACGATGTCAAATAAGAATCAAAATCAGAATTGTTGCTGGTGACACGTGAAATGACCTTCATACGCATGGACCTTGATCTCACCAAAGAGGTTTACTTAGCTACACAACAGCTGTGGAAATGGCCAAATCGGGAAGGTCAGTCCATTCTCTAATGGTCCAAGGGATGAAAGAATCTTTGTAAATGTCAGTTCTCTCAGTAGGGGTCTGAAACGCAAGTGAATGATGATTTATACAGTGCCTAGTTGGGAGAACAAGGCCATCTGTTGGAAAGCTGGCAGCATCCTTTAGACCTTTGCATAAACGTATGAGCTTAGTGACTCTTCTCCTTTTATTGAGAAACTCACATCTTAATTTTCCTGGTATTCCTGTCATACTCCCCGTTTCAAAGCAGTAATTGTTTGTTACAAATTAATTATAAGCAGCTATATTCTGGAACTTTTTTTTTTTTCAATTTCTTCATTAAAGGCATTTATTCTTGATTATTGAGGACCATCATTTCATTACATAATATTATGTAGCCGTCAGTGCTGACTGAAGGGAAGTCCTCTGTCTTCAACAGGTAAGGGGCCGCCTTTGGGAAAATCAACAATTTTCTACCTGTTGACTTGAGTGTTCATTATTGATTTTCCACTTAAATGCATAGTCAGGGGATTCAACAAGAGCTACTAATCACCCTGTTAAGGGCCGCCTTTGATCTGATACAGACAGTGTATCACAGGGGGCAATAAAACAATTATGAAAACACGGTGTGTCCTACTGTTGCAAAAATAAATGCTTTTAAGGACCACTCCAATGGGGTGCCAGATACAACTAATATATTCCAAGATAAGGCGAAAAAGTCCTATACATGCTGCCTCTTTTACATCCTGAGGACACTGATGAAGATTTCGCCTCAGGAAACCAAGTGCCTTAGTACAAATATTGCTAATATGTGTACTCCATCTCAAATCGTATTTGATTGTCACAACAAGGCATTTAAAGGAATCTACATTCTCGAGGACCATTCCTATCTAAGGTGTTAGAAGCCTCAGTTTTATTGGTTCTCTTCCTAGTTATATGCACAATCTTGCATTTTAAGATGTTCTAGAAAGGGTTAAAGGTCTAAAGGTCTGAAATCTCATGCCATCATTCTAGTACGTCTATATAGCGTTCTGAAGTTTCAGTGAGTTCCAGAAGTTTGTTCCCAGAAAAAATTGAGCTACCTCGAAAACGCTGTGTAATTGCATTTGCACATATATTGCACTCTGAACATGCGATTTTGTTTTTGGGTGGCTTGTCAATTACGCGATAATTGTATTGAAAATTATTATTTGAGGAGGTAAATGGCCGGTTTTACGGTCGCAAATTCCGTTTTTCGGCGCCCTGGTCTGCGTTTTTACTGTCGGAAATTTCGTTTTACGGCGACGCGTTTTTACGGTCGGAAATTTCGTAAAACGGAATTTGCGACCGTGAAACCGACGATTTACCTCCCCAAATGACAATTTTCAATACAGTTATCCCCATTCGAATACGCCTATGCAGTTGTTTTGTTAAAAAAATGTACTATTTTGTTCAAAGCGGCAAGTGAAGTGAGCTGCGTAAAACCAAAGCTACCAAATAATAACGACGTTACATCATGACGTCGGGTTTCCGATCACGTTATCCAATCAAATGTCGCGTTGCATACGAAAATGTATTAGAATGAAGTTTATTATTATTATTATTATTATTATTATTATTATTATTATTATTATTATT
Organism: Lucinisca nassula; assembly: GCA_963580285.1. Lineage (NCBI taxonomy): Eukaryota > Metazoa > Mollusca > Bivalvia > Lucinida > Lucinidae > Lucinisca > Lucinisca nassula. The sequence goes on from OY757027.1 coordinate 83,772,606, forward strand.
ATTATTATTACAGCTATGACGTACATTAACGCCAGTGTGTTCCGCTCAAGCTGTCTCTTTCTGGCTGCCTCTAGGCGGGTTCTTGTTCTTTTGCTTATTCTGTTGTGAGATCTCATCATTTGCTCGGCCTTCGGTCTCGATGGATACGTCGTCTCTGGAAGAATATTGTAAGAAAGTAAAATACCAATGGAAAATCTGTGCAAATACCTTAATTACCCTAATAAACCTTTAACAAATATTCTGATATTAAGCAAAAACGTCCAAAATTATACCGCTCTCTGCATCGTTACAGAAGCCTCCGTGGTGTAGTGGTTATGCTACTCGCCTTGTAAACCAGGGGTCGCAAGATCGATCCCGGGCTTCTCCAGACTTTCGGATGAGTCTTCAAATTGAGGTCCCGTCTCCGTATGACCTTAGCTGTTGGTGGGACATAAAACTCAAACACTCACTCACTCACTCTGCATCGTTACTATTGTATTTTGTCTCTTCCATAAGTCAATCGTCCGACTGTATATCGTTTAAATGAGAACGGCGCTCAGTTATCTTTCCCTTTGAATAGCGGTCCAAATGAGCTAAGTACCTCGGGATTTATCGTTAAATTTCCCTGTGCACATTTAAAAACAATACGCACTTTAACCTGTTAAAGAATCGCGCTGGATTCCTCATTCATAAATGGTCATGTATCTTCCGTATGAGGAAAGACCATATTGATGTCACCCATTGCCAGGAATTCTCGTACTATAGGAACTGTCACTCAGATTACCGATAGCACATATTTGATTGACATCAGTTAGACCGTAGTCGAGATAGCGTCTTTTACTTGTGTTGATTGTGTGTAATACCAGTTTCACACCTCCCGGTTTGAGTTACAATACACAACCAATCTGTGTTCTATCCAGTGCCCTAATAAAATTAGTATGGATATAGGAGCTTTTTTCGTGACGTACTTCCGGTTCTAAAAATAGAACGGGAAAAGCTCTGGCCGTCATCTGTCGTATTGCTTCAAAGGCAGTGTTAATTACAGCGTAAAACAGTGGAATTCTTTTAAACTTTTGGCGAATTCTAATGTAAGATAAAGGGAGTAACACCGATATGCTGCCAGATGTGAAATTTCGCATTACGAAATGATATATTGTACATAAGACCCAACATGGTTCTCTCTCTCTCTCTCTCTCTCTCTCTCTCTCTCTCTCTCTCTCTCTCTCTCTCTCTCTCTCTCAGCGCACAAACAATTAGCGAGCACAGGCAAAGGTAAATTACAGTTTGTCGTTAAATGACGCGAACTCAACCGACATGTAGCGTGTCAACAACGTCGTGTCTACATCAAACCAACTTCAAAGTGATACATTGAATTTGACATTGCAACGTCGATGAAACGTCAGAACGTTGGGTTGGCGATAATGCGGCGTTGCTTAATATAATTGCCCAGTGCTGGGACCCATCAAGACTCAGTGGGATTGGGACATTAAATTCAAAACAAACGTAGAACACCCTTTCAGTGCATAAAAATGAAACACTCCTTCGCAAGTGCAAGATTTTACAGTAAAATCTGGTAGATTTGTAGATTGGTTCAACCTGCCCAGCCCTTAGGTCTACATTAACCCATTTGGTACCGGAAACCCCCAAAAGAGTAAGTGACAAACAGTGCAGGCCCATTTCAGACGCCACAGAACCCGGCGTCTAATCAGGGCCTACACTGTTTGCAAAAAGTTAGGCCATTTTCCAAATAAATTTTGGAGAAAACACAACCTGACACCCCTAAATTTTGAAAATGACTCCTGCTATATATAATAAGGAAGATTTCATTTGGTACAAAAAGGGTTATGGGCTTCTTGATTACAGGGATCAGTGCCAACGGTCATGTGACAATGAATGAGTTGGAGTGGGTGTCGACGGCATGACGTCGAACCAACATTGACTCAACGCCCCTCCGTCAGTCCACTCATTAGTTTATTTCGACTGTCAGTATGGCCATTTAAATTGCACATGTAGACAGATCGTTGGACAGATTTAATAGATAGATAGATAGATAGATAGATAGATAGATAGATAGATAGATAGATAGATAGATAGATAGATAGATAGATAGATAGATAGATAGATAGATAGATAGATAGATAGATAGATAGATAGATAGATAGATAGATAGATAGATAGATAGATAGATAGATAGATAGATAGATAGATAGATAGATAGATAGATAGATAGATAGATAGATAGATAGACTTGGATGGCGAATAAAACGAAAGTTACGTAAACACTTATTTTGTAAGTAATCTATGTGAATAACGGTATCCCAAGCCATTGACATGGGTCACTTCACGATAAGATTTTCGTCAATTAAAAACGGATTTAGGATAAATGAATTTAAGCGAAATATCATTCTTTCCTTCTCGAGGCACTATTACAATGAAAACGGGTATGTTTTCTCTCAAAATGTCTGAATATTGTTAGCATTTTAAGTTCCGCCAATGCATTTGAATAGCGATGGCCGTTTCAATTGACGGCCAGTACTTTGCGCATGCGCAAGAATGACGTCATAAACGGAATTCCTAAAACCTCCTATACATTGTAAATTTTGCCACCGAAAATTTCAAGATGAAAAGTTCTGATATTTTATATAAAAAGGCATGTTTTGCTAACGGATGACCAGGTTTTTGTCCTCGATATAAATTAAATATTCGTGGCCGGGCCGTTAATCCAAAATTATAGGGAAATAAAAATAGATCACGTTTATACATGTATAAATATATTATTTCTTTTTTTATATATATATATTTCATGGGTATATTCATGTAATTTTGTTCCTTTCTATATTGTGGCCCTTGGTAAACAATAAAAGAAACGTTGTGATGACAATATATAAAAGAATTTATTTAATTAATGAAATTCAGCGTATAGTAATGACATGCCATTTATAAAGCTCTGGCCTCTAGTGAGGACTGTTACGCCGTAAAGCAATTATGTATCCGAACATAGGCCGTAGTAGACACGGTGGCGTATGTTTGGAATTCAGCTTCGACACAGGATTTCAAATAATGTGGTAGTTTTTAAGGTGAAGACAAGATCAGCCTGCATGTTTACTGATTCAATAACGGTTCTATGAACTGCATTGCTTCCGCGTACCAAAGTCTCTGATCAGACTGCACTTGCTTAAGCGCAGTCTGATCTGAGTCTATGCTAGTCGCCAATGCCACATTGTTTAAAATCACGTCGCGGCTTTTCTTTTTTGTTATGGAAAATTCATTTTAAATTAACCATATATGAAGACCTAATTTTACATGGGTGTTGACTTATTTCTGAAGCCGGCCTCGGTAGCTCAGTCGCATGCGCGAATGATTGGTCATCAGGAGGATGCGGGTTCGATACCTGCCGGAGACGGCTATATTCTTTCGTGGAAACTGATCATGAAATCATCTCTACATTCATTCTCTTTCTTCCACTGTTTCAAAAGGGCAGCTGTCAGTTTCAAACAAAAGAATTTGCGCCATACTGGTTAATCGCTTACGTATACTCGGTAGAAAAGTGGGGATAGGTAAACTGACAAGCTCGATATGACACAAAAAGTGTTGAGAAAGCCTTTAAACTCCAATCTAATTTCTGATATGAAGCGCTCTACTGGGATGTGCTAATTAAAGACACATTTTTTTCCTTATATAAAAGGGGTGGCCTGTCTAATGATCTCCAATAAACATTTCCTTCGGACCATAGTGCACATCAAAGGCTTATCTTATCTAAGTGATTATGAGGTGATTATGAGCAGATTTCTTGTTTAATAGGGGGCTCAATTAGGGTACTTGAGTGATAGTATAATTTACTGAGATTGTTTCCAATAGGAGGTTTTAGGAATTCCGTTTATGACGTCATACTTGCGCATGCGCAAAGTACTGGCCGTCAATTGAAACGGCCATCGCTATTCAAATGTATTGGCGGAACTTAAAATGCTAACAATATTCAGACATTTTGAGAGAAAATATACCCGTTTTCATTGAAATAATGCCTCCAGAAGGAAAGAATGATATTTCGCTTTTATTACCGAAATTCTTTTATCCTAAATCCGTTTTTAATTGACGAAAATCTTTTCGTGAATGACCCATGTCAATGGCTTGAGATGCCGTTATTCACGAAAGCTTACATACAAAATAAGTGTTTACGTAACTTTCGTTTTATTCGCTATCTATCTATCTATCTATCTATCTATCTATCTATCTATCTATCTATCTATCTATCTATCTATCTATCTATCTATCTATCTATCTATCTATCTATCTAATCTATCTATCTATCTATCTATCTATCTATCTATCTATCTATCTATCTATCTATCTATCTATCTATCTATCTATCTATCTATCTATCTACATGTGCAATTTCAATGTCCAAAATGAGTGGACTGACGGAGGGGCGTTGAGTCAATTTTGGTTCGACGTCACTCCGTCGACACCCACCCCAACTCACTTCATTGTCACATGACCGTTGGCATGAGAGAGAGAGAGAGAGAGAGAGAGAGAGAGAGAGAGAGAGAGAGAGGTTTGACTGACAAACTGAGAGTAAACAGACAGACAAGACACAGACCTACTGACTGAATGACTGACTAACAGAAGAACGGACGGACTGTTAGACAGACAAATAAACATATTGACAGTCGAAAACAAAAACAAAAAAACAATGAGTGGACTTACAGACGGGCGTCGAGTCAACGTTGGCTCGACGTCATGCCGTCGACAACCACTTCACCTCACTTCAATGTCACGTACGTGACCGCTGAGATGAGAGAGAGGTTTGACTGATCCCTGTATCCAAGAAGCCCATAACCCTTTTTGTACCAAGTGCAATCTTCCTCCTTATATATAGCAGGAGTCATTTTCAAAATTTAGGGGTGTCAGGTTGTGTTTTCTTCAAAATTTATTTGGAAAATGGCCGAACTTTTTGCAAACAGTGTTGGCCCTGATCAGACGCCGCGTTCTACGGCGTCTGATCTGGGCCTGCACAGTTTGTCACTTACCCCTTTTGGGGTTTCCGGTTCCAAATGGGTTAATGTAGACCTAAGGGCTGGGCAGGTTGAACCAATCTACAAATCTACCAGATTTTACTGTAAAATCTTGCACTTGCGAAGCAGTGTTTCATTCTTATGCACTGAAAGGGTGTTCTACGTTTGTTTTGAATTTAATGTTCCAATCCCACTGAGTCTTGATGGGTCCCAGCACTGGGCAATTATATTAAGCAACGCGGTATTATCGCCAACGCAACGTTCTGACGTTTCATCGATGTTTCAATGTCAAATTCAATGTATCACTTTGAAGTTGGTTTGATGTAGACACGACGTTGTTGACACGCTACATGTCGGTTGACGTGGCGTCATTTAACGACAAACTGTAATTTACATTTGCCTGCGCACGCTAATTGTTCGTGCGCTGAGAGAGAGAGAGAGAGAGAGAGAGAGAGAGAGAGAGAGAGAGAGAGAGAGAGAGAGAGAGAGAGAGAGCCTGTTGAGTCGTATGTGCAATATATCATTTTCGTAATGCGAAATTTCACATCTGGCAGCATATCGTAGTTTCTCCCGTTACCTTACATTAGAATTCGCCAAAAGTTTAAAAGAATTCCACTGTTTTACGCTGTAATTAACACTTTATCTGACCCACTGCCTTTGAAGCAATACGACAGATGACGGCCAGGGCTTTTCCCGTTCTATTTTTAGAACCGGAAGTACGTCACGAAAAAAGCTCCTATAACTTATTGTTTAATTAAATATTTTCTATTTTTATTTAAAAAAAAAGAGTAAAGACAAACACTGATAAACTAAAGCCTAGGTCACATAGCCCGACCGATGTCCGGCATCGGTGGAGCTCGTTAGAATTTTGGGATGTCGCCGAGTTCCCCTCATCGGAGGCATAGCTCGGTGACGTGAACGGGCTCCGTCCGGAAATCTACAGGCGACTGACCAAACACTGTTCGCTGACCGTACGGAGTCTGTCTTAACAGGGGAGATTTTTTCGTCCTATGTGGTAGCAACTACCGGCCGGTGGTCGATCGGACATCGTGGGGTATACGGCCGGTACCCGAGCAGGTTACAGGACACCGTGCGATCACCGGACGGGTTGTAAACGGTCTTTGAACACTGCCCGGCCGATGTTCGGCCATTGTAACTCGGACTTGGCGGGGGCGGGGGCGATGGTCAGCTATTACATCACTGTATATATGTCGAACCTGCCTGGCATGGTCAGTTCATCACTATGGCTGCACAGAGTAGACTTCGATTGGCGTTGTTAGAACACGAGCTAGGTCAGGCGAGGTTCCAGTACAACTTGGTCCTGGCGGCAATACTCGAAGAAGCCGAGAGGGAGCGACAGAGGGCCGGCAGAAGAGAAAGGCGTTGGTGGGTGCGAGAGTGGATCCTACGCAGACCCCTTTTCGGCCAATATGAGACGCTCATGAGGGAACTCGAGGCCAAGCACGCTGCCGACTTCAAGGCCTACCTCCGCATTGAGCCACAGATGTTCCAAGAGTTGCTCCACCGAGTTGGCCCCCGCACTGTCAAGACCACAAGGTAACTTTACACTTTGTGAACTTACTGTGAAATTGTACTGAAATTCATTTCTTATTTTGCAAACACATGCCTTCCAAACATATTTATTATTGCTTGATTTTAATCATATTTCACCCTCTTCTGTTGCAGGCATCGAACCCCCGTGGACCCTGGGCTGAAGCTGGCGATCACCTTGAGGTTCTTGGCGACCGGAAGCAGCTACCGCGACCTGGCATTCGCGTTTCGTGTCTCACACAACACAATCTCTCTGTTCGTCCCCGAGGTGTGTCAGGCCATCTACGACGAATACGAGGACGAGATGTGGGCCACTCCCCAAACAGAAGAGGAGTGGCGCCTGGTGGCCGAGGGATTCGGAGACAGATGGAACTTTCCCACTGTTGTGGCGCGATCGATGGGAAGCATGGCGGCATCAAGAAGCCCCACAAGAGCGGCTCCCTTTACTACAACTACAAAGGCTTCTTTTCCAACGTCATGCTTGCGGTGGTAGACTCTGAGTACAAGTTCATCTGTGCGGATGTGGGGTCACCAGGGTCCTATTCCGACGCCGGCATCTTTAACCGGTCGCGACTGGAGCCAGGTCTGCGTGAGGGAACAATCGGTCTACCCCAGCCGGATCCCCTGCCAAATGACGATCAAGACACGCCCTACTACATGGTTTATATGCAAGCAGCGATACCCTGTCGAGTTCCGGCCGATGTCCGGCCGAGCTTCGGCCACTGTCCTTACATCGGTCACCCACCGGTACTATATTTTCCAAGGCTCGGTCCCACATCAGTCGGACCTCGGCCGAAACTCGGTCGGTGTCCGTTTACAAAAGCTTGTCCTCTTGTGGCCTCAGATGCACGGGACACCGGCCGATACTCAGCCGTACACCGGCCGATGCGTATTCCGATGTGGTAAGGATGGGGCTGCGATGAAGGAGCTCGGTGAGAGCCCGTCGAATTTTAACTCCGAAGTTAAATTTCGCCGAGCTGCCCACCGATGCGGTTTTAAGCCCCAAACGCCGGCCGGTGACCACGGGAATACGGCCGGTGTTTGGCGAAAGTCACATCGCTCGCTCATCGAAACCTCATCGGCCGGGCTATGTGACCTAGGCATAAAGCTCTGTCGTCTATATCAGATTAACCCATTTTGTACCGACCGGAATTTGTCTTGACCTTATACATAGCGCAAGTCCATTTCAAAATTTGATGGTGTGAAGTGTTTTCTAAATGTATTTAAAACAATAAAAAATGCTGAACTTTTTGCGAAAAGAAGTTCCTGAACAAAAGCCGAGCTCGGTGGCGTCTGATCTGGGCCTGCACGTTTTGCTATAACCCGTCTTGTGGGATTCGGTACAAAATGGGTTGCATTAACAAACTTTGGATAAACATATCTCGGACGCCCTAGGCGAGCAACTCACGTTATTTCAATATACACCGATACATCCTCAGTTATTTCAGAATAAGGAAAGTGGGTTTGTGTCGTAATTTTTAAACAAGACACAACAAAAGGTGCCTATACTCACATTATATTATAATATAGTAAAACCTTTACCACCCTAAAATTGAAATTTTCAGATTAAAAAATCCTGATAATTTTAATATTTCTGCACATAACATACATTGCGGATACTCGGTAGAAACGCCTCGACGAGGTTGTTCAAACGAGAACAATATAATAAGTCACATCTATACTATCAGCCAATCAGACTACATTGTATACCGTTTTCGTTCAAATTCAGAAACTGGTAGACAAACAGTATAGATCCTGATCAGATGGCTTCTTCAGAACTAATCTGATCGGGATCTACACTGTTTGCAAAGTTAGGGGTTGTCGTGAACAGCAGGATAAGGGTAAATGCAATGTAAAAAAATGGTTTGTGGTTTGTTTGTCATTATAAACTTCACTTTTTTGTCTAAGTAATTAAGATAATCAAACAATCCATAAAACTAACGTGGTCTTGCGTTAAGAAAAAGTGTTGAGATGGCCTTTAAACTCCAGTCTAATTTCTGATATGAAGAGCTCTACTGGGATGTGCTAATTAAAGCAACTAAAGCTCTGTCGTCTATATCAGTTTAACCCGTTTTATACCGACCGGAATTTGTCAACCTTATATATAAGGACAAGTTCATTTCAAAATTTGATGGTGTGAAGTGTTTTCTGAATATATTTGAAAAATAAAAAAAAATGCTGAACTTTTTGCAAAAAGAAGTTCCTGAACAAAAGCCGAGCTCGTTGGCGTCTGATCTGGGCCTGCACTTTTTGCTATAACCCGTTTTGTGGGATTCGGTACAAAATGAGTTAATACACAACACTCTCAAACTTTCGATAAACATATCTCGGACGCTCTAGGCGAGCAACTCAGTTTATTTCAATATACACCGATACATCCAGTCGTAATTTTCTTACTTTAAGATTTAGACAAGACACAACGAAAGGTGCCTATACTCACATTATATTATATTATATTATATTAAAACTTTTACCACCCTAAAATTGAAATTTTTAGATTAAAAAATCCTGATAATTTTAATATTTCTGCACATAACATACATTGCGGATACTCGGTAGAAACGCCTCGACGAGGCTGTTCAAATGATAATATAACAAGTCACATCTATACTATCAGCCAATCAAACTACATTGTATACTGTTTTCGTTCAAATTCACAAACTGGTAGACAAACAGTATAGATACTGATCAGATGGCTTCTTTAGAACTAATCTGATCTGGATCTACACTGTTTGCAATGTTAGGGATTGTCGTGAATAGCAGGATAAGGGTTAATGCAATGTAAAAAACAATTGGTTTGTGGTTTGTTTGTCATTGTACCCCTCATTTATCTATGTAATTAAGATAATCAAACAATCCATAAAACTAACGTGGATCACGCCCCCACCCCCACCCCACCACACACACACCTTTTGACATAAACGATCAATTTCATAGCATAGCCTTCTGGTGAACCATTGTGTATTTTTTTTTAAAAAAAATGACAACATTGTATATTGTAATTTAAGGGTGCGGGAAAGAAACGCAGCTTCTGAAACGATTGCACTAATGACATATTCTGCCAAATTTAATATCTTATTTCGGCTAAGCCCAGAGAAGATTAAAATTAATTAATGAGACAAAGAAAATAATCACTATGTTTGGACTTCATAAGAGAAAAATGACAAGATCCAGACGAAAGATTCTTACTTCTTATGTATGACTTTTAGCCACGAACCATAAATTCAGGGTGCTCATTTTTCTTATTTCTTCTCTAAAATATAGATTGTGGGTACTCGTTAGAACCGCATCGCAGAGGCAGTTCTATCGCGTACCCACAAAGTATATGTATAAGAAAAACATATTTTTTTTGTTACAATTGCTGGTTTTGACCGTGAAATTTACAGGGTATTTGCATAGGCGTGTTTTCGTAATGATGGAAATATGCATCGTATTATATAAATTATAACTTATCGAGAACATTAAAGTTTTCTAAACATATGAATTAAAACACTGCATCTACAGGACTGGTGTAAAATCTAACAAACATTACCTAAACATGCCTATTCAAATGTAGATTGAAAATTTTACCGTAAAAAACTGAAAGTTATTTGATCCTCACAAACAATAATTGTCTTATTTCTGCTAAAAACATAGATTGTGGTTACTCGTTAGAACCGACTCGGTGAGGCGATTTTAACAAGTACCCACGATCTTTATTTTGAGCAGAAATGAGATAAAAATAATAAAAAAAAAACTTTTGAGCTTAAAATCATACGATTAACTGTTCTAACGAGTCATCATCGTCATTCTAACGAGTACTCTCAATCTATAATCAAGAGCAGAAATAAGAAAGAACTTCTTCTTAAATTGTTGTAAGTTGGCCGTGAAATTGACAATGTATTTGTATAGGCGCATTTTCGTAATGGTGGAAATATACATCGTATCATTCAAGTTTTCTAATTAAGCAGTTAGTAGTTTTCCTAGGCGAAAATATATTTAAAGCAAATCTTAAAACAAGCTTCAAAAGGTTGCAAATTAAAAACATAATTTTACATTATCAAAAATAAATAAATAAGTTATGAGTGCAAAGTTTTTACTTATGGATGTATATTTGTTTTCTCAAAGCAAAATATTCTTTCTAATTTTGTCAATAATATTATCCATATTGATACCGAGTTTCAATTCTTATAACTTCTTTTGCGATTCATTCTAATATCCTGTGTAGACAAGCCCTGCGTGTGTGTAATCTTAACACATTTTTGATCCGAAACTTCAAATATAGCTATTTTCTACAACATGTGGGCCACTTTTAATAAACTGTTTTTCTAAATTTTTTACAACATGAATATAGATATTAAATAGATCTTTCTAGTGAGAGGTTATAGCGCACGGAGAAATTTGAACAAAAATGACTTTTGAGCCTTTGAATTAAGGCTATTTTTCATTTTTGTTGTAAAATACAAAGACTTAATAGGGAAATACCCCAGTGGCATTCATTAGAATCTGGACCACTTTAAAATTTATTTTATTTCAACAAATTTGGTACCAAAATGAAGCAGATACATTTTTCTATCAAATGCGAGGTTATAATAATATCTTGTAGAAATGAAAATAAAAGATTTTATTGGTTAAATGACGGGCTTCTATATAACTCTATACATTTTCCTAGTATTACCTGTATGAACTCTAGCGACTGGCTGTGACGTCACAGAAGTGACAGATAAGTGTGGATTAGTACCTGTAGTACGAGTATTCCTGCTTATGCATACTTTTGCATTGATAATATTAGAAATACTCACATTCCGTTAACGCTTATCTGTAAGGAACATGAACACGTTTATGCAACTTGTTCTGCTCAGCACAGTAATAATTATAGCAACGTTGGAAACAGGTTTTTGCCATTTGCAAACAACAAAAGTGCAGTTCAGCCGGCACACCTTACTGTTTCCGGTTCCTACATGTACATACTCACCCATAAAATGCAAGTCACGGTAATTGTCGTCTGCTGTGTCGTCTGTCTATTACTTTAAAAGTCATTGTTGCAAACACTGTGTAGACTCAGATCAGACTGCTCCTCTAGGAGCAGTCTGATCTGAGTCCACACTGTTTGCCTGTATGAAAAAGTATTTTTTAAAAAGTTTGCAAGAAGATTCAGCAGACGACATAAACAAACAACATTTTCAGCAGACGACTAATACCAAAATACTTGCTAGTCTGTGTGGCTCACCGGACTTGATTGTGCCTACCTGGTACCCAGCAAACTCAAATGCAGGTTCTCTCGTAATCATGGTCATACTTGCGCATATTCATGCTTAGCAGAACATTTCGCATAGGAATGTTAACATAGCAAATACCTTCATCTTTGTTTTTCCTTTTCTCCATTTCAGCGAATTCTTCCGCTATTTTCTGGGCTGCTTTATGTTTTGATTTGTTAGGCGATGCATCGACTATAGTTAGAACACAAAACAAGAGTACCAGAATTGGTACGTGTAGATGCGTCTGTTTGGTCATTTCTGAAATGATATAGATTTTTAAGAGGTGAAGAAACTGGAGAAATGATAACACTCCCCTCTACCATTGCTTGATACAAGGGCAGCGGGCTTTGCCATCAGTTGACACCTTCGCTTCACCCAACACCCCTTGAACCTCTCTGAAAAGTTGTCTTATATTTAATGAAAATATATGCTCGTGAGCAATAAAACGAAACCGTCTATCTTTCATCGCAATCGAACTAATATAAATCAGTATAAACTAAAGAAATTGTTTCGAATAGCCGCAAACACGCCTATACAAATACATTGTCACCTTTATCGCCGAAAAAAATGAAAATTTTATGATGAAAAATTGTGATATTTATCTTATTTCTGCTCAAAATATAGATTGTTGGCACTCGTTAGAACCGCCTCACCGAGGCGGTTCTAACGAGTACCCACACTCTATATTTTAGAGCAGAAATAAGAAAAAATAAGGTATACCCCCGGAAACCCCAGTTTTACTATATAAAAGTGGGGTTCAAGGGGGGTCAAAATTATATAGGCGTGTTTTCGTGATGCTTGACTGAAGCTATTCAAGTTGAATTTAAAATTAGTATTCGTCAGTGAAATAAATAAATAAATAATAAATAAAACAAAATAAATAAAACAAAATAAATAAAACTACCGGAGTAAGCTGTTTATATTTCCACTCTGCAATCCAATTTGACCGTGGAAAAAATCTTTCCAAAAGTAGACATAAAAGCAAATCCTGTGAAAATGACAAGAGAGTCTGGCGAAGACCTTGTCACCCAGCGTATGCGCCGTCTTGAAATGCACCATACAGGTTGAACACAGTTATGTTTCCTATTATATTGCAAATATGCGCAGACTGATGCGCACAAAGACCAGAGTTTTCACAATTCGACAATGGCAGATTAAGGCTTCTTTTTGCGCCGTCTCAAGCTAATAACTTAAGTACAGACCAGAGGCGAAATATACCCGATTAAAGAAAACTCTCCGAGTTTATATTTAATGCGAAAAACAGTTTTTGTATGTTTGACTTTAGGTTTAACGTCCCCATCAACACTGTAAAGGTCATTTTGGAGACGCTGCTTCCAATTTTGTGGGACTTTTACCCGACATTGACATGAAATGACATCTCAAGCCCTGCAGCCCAATTAGACCCATATAGTTTATATGCATGGACGACTTTGCCACTTTGCCTAGGCAGGCTTGAATCCTCTAAACGGTTTACCAGTACTCGTGTGCGGGTCATTTTCAGCTCTGCGTGGAAGCCTCATGCAGCCCATATATTTCTTCAAGCCCCGATGGGCGGGGGCAATCGAGTTTATGTGTAATACGAAATTTGGTGACATCTCGATAGCCGCGAACATTGATGGCTCAGTTACCATGGCTGGGTCGAATCCGTTCTCCATTTAGGTTGATTTGGTGAAGCGCAGGTGTCATGTATCTTGCGCCACTGGGGCGTCCAACTGATATTGGCTTACAGTTGGGCAAGGCCTGCTGTCCTTGCAGCAGGTAAGGGTAGAGAGAGGGGGGGGGGGGGGGTTGTTATTTTTTTTCAGTTGTTGTTGTTTCTTCGACTTCTTTCGTTTTCCTGTTTTTCTCACTTTCTCTGATTTGACTGATCAGTTATGAACTTTTGCCAGTAAAGGAAGTTAGTACAGTCGAACTTCGATGGCTCGAACACCTTAGGGACCTCGAAAATCTGTTCGAGACAGGCTATAGTTCGAGCCAGTGAGGGCTAATGGCAGCAGGCATAACGACATACTTTAGGACATCTTTCTCTGTGTTCTATAACGAAAAATGTATGCTGTTTGTACTCATTAGAATCGCCTCATCGAGGCGATTCTAATGAGTACACACAGCATACATTTGCAAGATAAAAGACGAAAATATTCTAATTTTTACCCTCCCTGTTTCTAATGTACAGAAATTCCCTAGGGACTCAAGAACGGGTTCGACTCCGCAATGGTAAACGAGCCATCGGTGTTCGAGCCATCGAAGTTCTACTGTATTTGTATGAAATCCAGGTAACTTTTATTTATAGAAAGTAGCCGCGCTTTTCTAATTGCAGTGGGGTCAGTTTTGCGTAAAAGGGTTAATTATAGAAGTATGTGTTGGAAATGGCAAGCAGTGTAAACCCAGATCAGACGCCGCAAAATACGGCGTCTAATCAGGGTCTGCATTGTTGGCTTAAAGTACAGGACTTGAAAGGTTACACTATAAGAATCTTATATGGGTGTGAGGGGTGGATGGAAAAATCCGTCCCGAGGGACACTGTCCGGCATCACGAGGCTTGCCGAGTGATGCCGGACAGTGATCCCGAGGGACGGATTTTTCTATCCACCCCTCACACCCGTATTGGATTCTTTTTCTTGCATACCTTCCATTTCTATTGCGAATTTTTGATGCTGCTGTCACTTCGGTTACCGACGTCCGCCATTTTGTGATGACACAACAGAAATGTTAAGTGACGTCACGCATGACGACGCCGCGCATGAGGTTGTAATCAACCAGTGCATTTATCAAACACGCTATTATATTCGATTTGGGGTCGAAACACCAGGGTCAGAACATAAATTTCTGTCCAAGGGTAAAATCACTGATTTCCTTGTCCGGTGAGCAAGAAAAAACAGTCAAAGTCCCCGTTCAGGACAACTTTTCCCAGCCTACACTCAGAGATAATTGACCCAACAGTACTTTCAGTACTTTGATTCATATAACAGCTCAAACTTATGCAAGTAGGTAGTTGTCAAAAGCGCCATAATGAGGCAGTTCTCATTTCTTCCTTTCTATCAATCTTATATTCTTTCTTTCTTTCTTTCCTTCTTATCTTATATTCATTCTTTCTTTCAATTACGAAAACACGCCTATACAAATACATTGTAAATGAAAATTTTAAGATGAAAAATTGTTATACTTTTTTATTTCTGCTCAAAATACAGATTGTGTGTACTCGTTAGAACCGCCTCATCGAGGCGGTTCTAGCTAGTACCCTCAATCTGTATTTTAGAGCAGAAGTAAGAGGCGTGTTTTCGTGATCTTTCTTTTTCTTTCTTTCTTTCTTTCTTTCTTTCTTTCTTTCTTTCTTTCTTTCTTTCCCTTTCTTTCTTTCTTTCTTTCTTTCTTTCTGTCTTTCTTTCTTTCTTTCTTTCTACTAGATCATGATTCAAGGGATGCACAGGAGGCAGGATAAGGAGGATAGGATAACAGGATTTCTACATTCCGTGTAAATACCGTATAAAAAAATTATCTCACACGGTTAAGATAAAAAAAAATTCTATCAGATAGTGTATAAATGTCCGATATCCTTATCTTTCTTTCTTTCTTTCTTTCTTTCTTTCTTTTCTTTTCTTTCTTTCTTTCTTTCTTTCTTTCTTTCTTTCTTTCTTTCTTTCTTTCTTTCTTTCTTTCTTTCTACCAGAACGTGTTTCAAGGGATACACAGCAGGCAGGATAAGGAGGATAAGATAACAGGAACGGGATAAGCGTTTCTACATTCCGTGTAAATACCGTATCCACAAATTATCTCACACGGTTAAGATAAAAATTTATTTCATATAGGGTATAAATGTCAAATATCCTTATCTTGTATGCGAGAAATCATTATCTCACATGCATATGCTCCTAAATGACCTATACGGTGTTGACGGGGACGTTAAACCTCAAATCAAACAAACAAAATCTCATGTAAGATTTGTTTACAGTTTTTGAAAGAGAGACAGGATTTTGTAAGGTGTAAAAATAATGACAGCAACTTAAAAAGATTTGCAAGTAAATGTTCAAATGTTTTTGTCCATACTTGCTCCTACACTGTAATTATCCGCTGACCATATTATTGTTGTGCAGTCCAACGACAAACACGATTTCATTATAAAACCTGTAGGGTTTGATTTTTTCAATCTAAGTTTGTAAATATTTCTGTTAGTGTTAAAAGTGGACAAAGCATTTACGTATTGTCTGGCATAATTGTTTATTTATATTACTTCGATTTTATATTTATGTGTACTTAATGGTTTATTGTAATTCAGGTACAATTTGACCGTGAGGGCTTGGCGAAATAAATTGGCCTGCACGATGTCCCACACAGAGCTGAAACGAACCGCACATTAGTAAGGTCAAAGACTGCCCAGGGAAAGTGGTGCGAATCGGACCGTTCCTGCATATAAACCCTATTGGATTATTGGAAATATCATTTGAGCCCCGCCAAGCGAATTTGTGTCTTCGAGCATTCCGTCATGACAAATTTTAACTGCGCATGCCCAGCCATTCAGAAGCGCCAGGGATTTGGCTTTCTGTCTGAAGGTTCCTCTTGATTCACTGCTTGCATGAGCGAGCAGCGAAGGTTCTGGCGAGACTGCGCGGATGCGCAGGCTCGCCTGAACCTTCGCTGCTCGCATAGGCGATAAGTATCAAAATCGCTTGACGGGGCCCATTTCATCTCAGGGCATGTCCCTGTTAAAAGTCCCACAAAATATCAAGTAACATCAATATTGTTTTTGTTTGATTTGAGGTTTAACGTCCCCGTCAACACTATAGGTCATTTTGGAGACGTTGCTTCCAATTTTATGGGACTTTTTCCCGACATTGAGATGAAAAGACATATCAAACCCTGTCGCCCAATGAATTAGTTTGTTTGATTTGAAGTTTAACGTCCCCGTCAACACTGTAAAGGCCATTTTGGAGACGTTGCTTCCAATTTTGTGGGACTTTTACCCGTGTTTATAAGCATGGGCGGTCTGATTCGCACCGCTTTGCCTGGGAAGGCTTAGATCCTCTAACCTCAACAGTGTTGACGGGGACGTAAAACCTCGCTATAACAAACTATTTGACCGGTGGTCATTATACTGAATATGTTTTATTTGAAATTGAAACGGGCCTCCGTGACCTACACTGTAAAAATAGCGTATAGAAATTAAACGTGTTTTATACATGTTTAGATCTAATCATGATTAGAAAAGTGTGTTCTTTCTAAACATGTAATTTGTTTTGCCGTATTTGTGGGTCAAAATACGTCAAAAGTCTAAATACGTCTCGGCTGAAATCGATACGATCTTTTTCCCGCGTAGACGAACGCTGAACGAACGCTGAAAGTTGCAGAGCTGCAAAGACATAAAATAGAGGTAAAATCATCATTATTCATGTTGTATCTGTTTTTAACGTTTTGTTTCTTTGATCCTGGAATAGTAGAAGATATGGCACGTCCTTCAAACATATTTTATTTTCAAGGATGAGTGGACTATTGGTGTTTAGTTCTTAATGTAATTAGTTTTCGCGACTCATATTTTCTTTCTAGATCCAAGTTGTGTTCAGCAGACTTACTAATTCCATTTGATAGAAGATTGTGATTGGTAAATGAGACCTGCATATATTCTTTGTTGAATATATTTATATATATGCCTAAAACTACAAAAAAGGTGAAGAATTGTTTGGGAAAATGCCACAACATGGTCTAAACACGTTTAGCGTAAACATGTTCAAAACCTAAACATGCATCACGTGAACAAGTCCGTGAAATGAACACCCCGCTAAACCCCACTTTATAAAGAGAAAACTGGGGTTTAAGGGGGTAAACATCATTTTTCTAATTTCTACTACAAGACATAGGTTGTGGGTAATCGTTAGAACCGCCTCAATGAGGCGGTTCTAACGAACACCACAACCTGTTATTGAAGTATAAATAAGGACAATATCATGGATTTTCATCAGAAAAGTAGCCATTTTGGAGATGTGAAAAATACACTATTTCGCACGGGTGTGTTATCGTAATGGTAAAATTTGATTATGCTTTAAGGTGTAGTGTTCTTCTTTTCTACCAAAGACATCTTAACCTCCAACATGAACTCACAGAAAGTGCACACTGTATGATTGTACCTTAGTTTCGCATAATGAAGGGGAGCCTCTGCGTGAAGATAACGCCGCCTTTATAATTTTGACCCCCCCCCCCACACACACACACTAACTCTATAATTATAAAAGCAGTGTTTTATGGGAGAACTACATGTAGAACCACGCAGAGGCTCCCTCTTCACGCAGAGGCTCCCCTTCATTATGTGAAACTAGAGTACAATCATACAGTGCACTATCTGTGAGTTCATGTTGGAGGCCAAGATGTCTTTGGTAGAAAAGAACACTACACATTAAAGCATAATTAAATTTTACATGTTTAGGTTTTGAACATGTTTACGCTAAACGTGTTTAGACCATGTTGTGGCATTTTCCCCAACAATTCCTCACCTTTTTTTTTTTTTGCAGTTTTATGCAGTTAATATAAATATATTCAAGAAAGAATATATGCAGGTTTCATTTACCAATCACATCTTATGGGGGGTGTCAAAATTATAAAGGCGGCGTTATCTTCACGCAGAGGCTCCTCTTCATTATGCGAAACTAGAGTACAATCATACAGTGTGCACTATCAGTATCTGTGAGTTCATGTTGGAGGTTTAGATGTCTTTGGTAGAAAAGAAGAACACTACACCTTAAAGCATAATTAAATTTTACATGTTTAGGTTTTGAACATATTTACGCTAAACGTGTTTAGACCATGTTGTGGCATTTTCCCCAACAATTCCTCACCTTTTTTTTGCAGTTTTAGGCAGTTTATATAAATATATTCAAGAAAGAATATATGCAGGTCTCATTTACCAATCACAATCTTCTATCAAATGGAATTAGTAAGTCTGCTGAACACAACTTGGATCCAGAAATAAAATATGAGTCGCGAAAACTAATTACATTAAAGGCATTTATTCTGTAAGGGTAGAACACACCGTGTGTCCATAATTGTTTTATTGCCCCCTGTGATATACTGACTATAGCAGATCAAAGGCGGCTCTTAATAGGGTGATTAGTAGCTCTTGTTGAATCCCCTGACTGAGACACTTAAGGGGAAAATCAATAATGTACACCAGTCAACAGTAAGTAATTTATTGATTTTCCCCAAGGCTGCCCCTTACCTGTTGAAGACAGAAGTCTTTTCTTTAGTGAGCACTGAGGGCTACATAATATTATGTAATGAACTGATAGTCCTGAATAATCAAGAATAAATGCCTTTAAGAACTAAACACCAGTATTCTACTCATCCTTGAAAGAAAAATATGTTTGAAGGACGTACCATATCTTCTACTATTCCAGGATCAAAGAAACAAAACGTTATAGACAAATACAACATGAATAATGATGATTTTACCTCTAGACATGTTTAGATTTTCAACATGTTTCTGAGCTAAACATGTGCAGGTATTAAACATGTCACTGTCCTATACATGTTTAATATCTAAACACATTCCTAGACGTGTTTAGAAACGACACATGTCAAAGCGTTAAACGCATAAAAAACGGGACAAGAAATGCGTCTCAGAAAGTGTTTAATCTGTAAACACTATTTTTACAGTGTATTGGTTTCATTGGGCGACAGGGCTTGAGAAGTCATTTCATCTCAATGTCGGGTAAAAGTCCCACAAAATTGGAAGCGACGTCTCCAAAATGTTCTTTAAACCTCAAATCAAACAAACAAACAAAACTGTATTATTGCTATACTTAATCAGGGACCGATATTAATCATTCATATGCTCAACTGAACTGAGCAAGGAATTCTTATTGCTCATAAATATTAGATTACTGACATGCAATTTTGTTTTCCTGCTCAGATGTGTAAAAACTGAAATTTTATCTTGCTTACAAAAATGTATAAAAATCAAAATGCTAACAATTCTTGACATTATTATACAGTGAAATTCCGCTAATAAGACCACCTAAAATTAAGACTAATTCTGGTTTAAAAAGCTTATTTAGAAGGATGCCATCATTCTTTCTTTGAGTTTTCTTGAAACAGTGTCTTCTGGTCAGGGACCACCTTTGGAACTGTTCAAAAGTAGTCTTAAAGACCACTTTTGAACAGTACCAAAGGTGGTCTTAATATAGAAATTTTACTGTATTTATGAGCAGAACGAAGTGCATGACCATTGAATTAGCATTTTAATAATTATGAGCAGGACCATTGTTGGAATTTATCTATCGGTTAACCGGGCAAATATCATGATCATGTGAGCTTAGCATGACTTTTTGCATTTTCGGATTGGCTGTTGACAAGCGTTTGCCAAAAGCGAATTTACGTTAAAATGGCTGTTGACAAACATTTGTTAATCCTGAGTGTTTTTTAAACTGTAAACCATCCTTATTTGATATGAAATAGAGTTAAGACTCCGTACCAAATAATTTATCAATATAAAGGAACATTGGTTCAGAATTCCACTGGAACGGGCCTCCGTGGCCGAATGGGTATTCTTGCATAAATACCTATGCGCATGGCTGTTTGAAGCCATTGTCAAATGGACCGAAAGCCGTGCTCAAACAGCAAAAACCATGTTCAAATCATGAAATTCGCGTGCTGTTTGAACATAGATTTTGAGCTTTTGATATCACAAGACGGGCCTTGCTTTGCTTACGTTACGTTAAGCGACGTAACGTTATCGCCCTGAACGAAGCGTTTTAGAGTTCTATGATGACGTCTTTGTAAACAACATTCTGAACTTGCCGCCATTTTGATTTGCTATCGCATTTGAAGAGTTTATATGGAATTTATATGGAGCTTTGGGGCGTTTTCGTCAAAATTTGCTGTCGGATTCGTAAGCTATGCAAGAACAACGATCATCCATGGTTATTTCATTGCATTAACATTTGCCGAATCCCTCGGAAGATATTTGAACATTCGGCCTAGCGGCCTCATGTTCAAACAGCTTCCTCGGGATCCGGCAAATGTTAATGCATGAAAAACCATGGTTGATCCTTATAAGATCGCTTACTCTCAACCATTAGGTCTATCAGCGCTGTGGTTTGTGCCTCGCTAGGGCCACATGTGAGGCGCCAAGCTCTGCAACGGAAGTTCAGGTGGTTTTTCTCCGGGTACTTCGGTTTTCGACCGCCTCTGATTAACGATCGGTTCGAAATAAGTGAAATTATCTTGAAAGGCTGTAGAATTAAATCTAAGAAAACATCACGAAAACACGCCTATATAATTCTGACCCACTTGAACCCCACTTTTTTGTACTAAAACTTGGGTTTACAGGGGTAAACCTTATTTTTCTTATTCCTGCTCTAAAATATAGATTGTCGGTTCTCGCTAGAACCGCCTCGATGACTCGATGAGGCGGTTCTAACGGATACCCACAATCTATATTTTGAGCAGAAATAAGAACAATATCAGAATTTTTCATCCTAAATTTTTCAATTTTTCGGCGGTAACATCTACAATGTATTTGTATAGGCGTGTTTTCGTAAAGGAAAAAAAAAGGATTTTGGAAGAGGCTAGTGACAAACGTTTGTCAATAGCGATTTCACGGTAAAATGGCTATTGACAAACGTTTGTCAATAGCGATTTCTCGGCAAAATGGCTATTGACAAACGTTTGTCAATAGCGATTTCACGTAAAAATGGCTATTTACAAACGTTTGTCAATAGCCAAAATACGTTAAATTCGCTATAGACAAACGTTTGTCAGTAGTGAAATTACGAGAAATCGCTATTGACAAACGTCTGTTTATGTTTACAGAGTTTATTAGCACCCTAAGCCTATTGGGGGCTCGGAGACATAGATTTGGCTGCCTCATCACGCTAACACGCTTATATCATTTTGACCTCCATTAAACTCCACTTTTATGTAGTAAAACTGGGGTTTACAGGGATAGTCATTACTTTTTCTTATTTCTGCTCAAAAACATAGATTGTGGGTACTCCCGTCGAGGCGGATCTAACGACTACCCAAAATCTATGTTTTATGCAGAAATAAGAAATATATCACATTTTTCATCTGACAATTTTCATTTTTCGGCGGTAAAATTTACAATGTATCAAAATGGGCGTGTTTTCGTAATGTGTTGCATGAAACCGACCGAACTCGAGTCCTGGTAAACCGCATAGAAATATAAGCCTGTCCAGAAAAACTGGTACGAGTCGGAATGTTCCTTAAGCCCTAGCACTAGCTTTTGGCGGTAGGGCCTGTGATGTCAGTCCATCTCAATATCGCGTAAAAATCCCATATCCCATAAAATCGGAAGCAACGGCTCCAAAATGACCTTGATAGTGTTGACGGGAACGCAAAGCCTCAACAGACACAAACAGAATTTCGCGATCATCTAAATCGCTTTGAGACTAATATATCTATATGAGCCACGTCATAAAAACTAGGAAGATCTTTTTTATGTCTAAAACGTTAGTAGGACGCCAGGAGAGCAGGATGACATACATTTGTTTGGCCATATGCATAAAAAAGGAAACGGTGTTTCAAGCCTTACTGGCATTTCGAAATGTAATTGTTCGAATACTTGCAAAGAAAATTTTTCTCATGACGAGGCTCATATTGAAAACACCCACCGTGTTGCTAATACATGTACAGTGTAACTTCGATGGCTCGAACCCTGATGGCTCATAACCGTGGCAGTTTCGAACGCGTTATTAAGTCTCCATGAGAAAAATGATAAAATCATAACTGAAGATGTAACTTTGCTTATGAAATCGGTCTTAAAAATGAATGCTGTGTATACTCATTAGAATCGTCTCGACAACATACTTTTTATTGTAGGAATTTAAAAAGATGCCCATAGTATTCTTTCAAAGCTGGCTCGAACTACCCAAATCTCGAACAAGTATGCAGGGTCCAAAGGTGTTCGAGACATCGAGGTTCATCTGTATAAGGAACAAAAATGAGAAAAAAAGTGTTGTTATATACTTTATTCAAGTTAACACTCTCTTCTAAAATAACGATGACATATATGAAACAAATAAGATAGAAGAAATTGTGTTTTATTGAGTTTTACGTCCCACTAACATCTATCGTCATATGGAGACGAGACCTCGGTTAATGTGGATATTCCGAACCTGTGGAGAAGGATCGAACCAAGCCCCGATGAGCGGTGGGCAATTCGCCCCCTTTTTCAATAGCGATTTCACGTAAAAATCACTATTGACAAACGTTTGTCAATAGCGATTTCACGTTAAAATGGCTATTGACAAACGTTTGTCAATAGCGATTTCACGTTAAAATGGCTATTGACAAACGTTTGTCAATAGCCATTTTAACGTGAAATGGCTATTGACAAACGTTTGTCAATAGCCATTTTAACGTATATTGGCTATTGACAAACGTTTGTCAATAGCCACTCCGAAAAAAAAAACCAAAAAAAAAAAAAAAAAACATGACGTTATTTTGGCAACTTGTAGAAAAACAAGATGGCACAGATATAGAGTCGACCCGAACACCGATGGCTCGTTGGCTCGAACTCTTCTTGAGTCCCTGAGAAAGTCTTACAAATGCTCAAGACAGCATATACAGTAAAATTCGACTGTTAAGACCACCTAAAATTAAGACTAATTCTGCTTTAAGCAGCTTATTTAGAATGGCGGAGTTATCTGTTTTCTATGCTTCTTAAATACCACTTTTAAACAGTCGCGAAGGTGGTCTCAATTATAAAATTCTGTATATAATAATCATCGACGCAGTTATTTTTATTGTATCTGATTAGAATATCTGTGATGTACTCATTAGGGAAGAGGCGATTCTGATGAGTACACAACACATCTTTGTTTTCTAGAAGGTCGAAATGACATACTTTTATTTGTTTGTTTGATTTGATGTTTAACGTCCCCGGAAACGCATTATAGGTCATTTTGGTGACGTTGCTTCCATTTTTGTAGGACTTTTACCCGACATTGAGATGAAATGACATCTCAAGCCCTGTCACCCAATGAAATCAATAGGGTTTATAAGCATGGACGGTCCGACTCGCACCGCTTTGCTTGGGCAGGCTTAGATCCTCTGGGCGGTTTACCAGTACTCTTGTGTGGCCGGATTCAGCTCTGCGTGGAAGCATCATGAAGCCCATTTATTTCTTCAAGCCCCAATGTGCGGGGGTCGGCCATACTGTTAAAGTTTTCCAAATTTTGCCCGCTGACCTGGTATTAATCTTCAGTGGTTCAGCTGCCTCTGTATAGAACAGATTTGTACTAGTCGATCCTTCGTCCCCGCCCATCGGGGCTTGAAGAAATAGATGGGCTGTATAATGCTTCCACGCAGAGCTGAAACCGACCCGCACACGAGTACTGGTAAATCTAAGCCTGCCAAGGCAAAGCGGTGCGAGTGTCGGACCGTCCATGCTTATAAACCCTATTGGTTTCATTGGGCGGCAGGGCTTGAGATGTAATTTCATGTCAATGTCGGGTAAAAGTCCCACAAAATTGGAAACAACTTCTCAAAAATGACCTTTACAGTGTTACGGGGACGTTATACCTCAAATCAAACAAATAAACAAACAAACAAACAAACAAACTGGTCAATCCTAGGCCTCCGCCCATCGGGCCATTGTTAAATAGACTGGGCTGCATGGAGCTTCCTTGCAGAGCTGAAACTGCCCGCACATGAGTACTGGTAAACCGCTCAGAAGGTTCAAGTCTGTCCAAGGTTCAAAGTGGTGCGTGTCGAACCGTCCCTGCAGACAAATTTTGAAGCAACATCTCCAAAATGACCCAGATAGTGTTGTCGGGGACGTAAAACTTCAATTCAAAGAAACAAACTAGCATAGCAATTAAGTTTGGTTTTCAAGAAGAGTCATCAAATGATAGTTTAAAGAAACAAAAGAGTTATACAGTCGAACTTCAATGGCTCGAACACCTTTGGGACCTCGAATATCTGTTCGAGGCAGGGGTAGTTTGAGCCACTGAGGTTACTGTCAGGAGGCATAACGAGATACTTTTAGACATCTTTTCGGTGTTCTATAATGAATATGTATGTTGTGTGTACTCATTAGAATCGCCTCATCGAGGCGATTCTAATGAGTACACACAGCATACATTTGTAAGATAAAAGACAAACATCTCCTTAATTATCCCCCACTTTTTCTTATGTAGAGGATTTCGCTAGGGGCGCAAGAATCGGTTCGACTCATCCATGGTAAACGAGCCATCGGTGTTTGAGCCATCGAAGTTCTACTGTATCTCTGTAGAGGAAAAGTGGAGATAACGGTCTTCAAAATTGTCATTCTGGGAGGTAAATCGCCAATTTTACGGTCGCAAATTGTGTTCTGCGACGGTAAAATAAGTTGCGCAACATATTCGCATGCTTGTATCCTAAAAAAAGGAGCATTATGGCTGTCGTCCCTGATAAACCTTAACATGTTATACATATTATCAATAACAAGATAAAGTCACATGAATACAAATTCAAGCAATGCAAACCACCACACCCATTCCACTGGAGCAGAAAACTTCCGAATCTCTCTCTCCCTATCTCTCTCCTCTCTTTCTCTCCTATTTCTCTCTTTCTCTCTTCTCTCTTCTCTCTCACTCTCCTCTCCCCTCTCTCACTCTCTCCTCTCTCTCTTCTCTCTAACTCTCCTCTCTTCCCCCCTCTCTCTCACTCTCTTCTGTCTCTCTCTATCTCTCTCTCTCTTCTACCTCTCTCCTCTCTCTCTCCTCTCTCTCTTCTCTCTCTCACTCTCTCTCACTCTCTCCTCTCTTCTGTCTCTCTCTCCCCTCTCTCTCTCTCTCTCTCTCTCCCCTGTCTCTCTTTTGTCTCTCCTCTCTCTCTTCTCTCTCACTCTCCTCTCTTCCCCCCTCTCTCTCTCACTCTCTTCTGTCTCTATCTCTCTCTTCTGCCTCTCTCCTCTCTCTCTTCTCTCTCTCACTCTCTCCTCTCTTCTGTCTCTCTCTCCCTCTCTCTCTCTCCCCTGTCTCTCTTTTGTCTCTCCTCTCTCCCTTCTCTCTCACTCTCCTCTCCCCTGTCTCTCTTTTGTCTCTCCTCTCTATCTTCTCTCTCACTCTCCTCTCTTCCCCCCTCTCTCTCTCACTCTCTTCTGTCTCTCTCTATCTCTCTCTCTTCTGCCTCTCTCCTCTCTCTCTTCTCTCTCTCACTCTCTCCTCTCTTCTGTCTCTCTCTCCTCTCTCTCTCTCTTCTGTCTCTCTCTCCTCTCTCTCTCTCTCTCTCTCTCCTCTGTCTCTCTTTTGTCTCTCCTCTCTCTTCTCTCTCACTCTCCTCTCTTCCCCCCCCTCTCTCTCTCTCACTCTCTTCTGTCTCTATCTCTCTCTCCTCTGCCTCTCTCTTCTCTCTCTCTCACTCTCTCCTCTCTTCTGTCTCTCTCTCCCCTCTCTCTCTCTCCCCTGTCTCTCTTTTGCCTCTCCTCTCTCTCTTCTCTCTCACTCTCCTCTCTTCCCCCTCTCTCTCTCACTCTCTTCTGTCTCTCTCTCTCTATCTCTCTCTTCTGCCTCTCTCCTCTCTCTCTTCTCTCTCTCACTCTCTTCTGTCTCTCTCTCCCCTCTCTCTCTCTCTCTCTCTCTCTCTCTCTCTCTATCTCTCCTGTCTCTCTTTTGTCTCTCCTCTCTCTTCTCTCTCACTCTCCTCTCTTCCCCCTCTCTCTCTCTCACTCTCTTCTGTCTCTATCTCTCTCTCTTCTGCCTCTCTCCTCTCTCTCTTCTCTCTCTCACTCTCTCCTCTCTTCTGTCTCTCTCTCCCATCTCTCTCTCTCCCCTGTCTCTTTTGTCTCTCCTCCTCTCTTCTGTCTCTCTCTCTCTCTTCTCTCTTCTGTCTGTCTCTTCTCTCGCTCTCTCTCTTCTGTCTCTCTCTCTCCCTTCTGTCTGTCTGTATCTCTCCCTGCCTTTCTCTCTTCTGCCTGTCCCTCTGTCTGCTTCTCTCTCTCTTCTGTCTCTGTCTGCCTCTCTCTCTTCTCTCTCTCTCTCTCTCTCTCTCTCTCTCTCTCTCTCTCTCTCTCTCTCTCTCTCTCTCTCTCTCTCCTCTTCCGTCTCTCTCTTCTGTCTCTGTCTGCCTCTCTCTCTCTCTCTCATCGACGAAACAGACGTCCATGTGTAATGTTCAGTGTCCACATTCAGGGCTTTAACCTTTAACGTTTGCCAGGGTCAACCCATATCCTGCTGTTCACGACAACCCCTACCTTTTCAAACAGTGTGGATCCAGAGCAGATGGTCAGCCATCTGATTCAGAAGCCATCTGATCTGGTTGTATGCTGTTTGTCATGCAGTTTGTGAATTGAATAAATGCAGTTGATCAAGTAATTAGATTGGTTGATAGTATTTGTTTGTTTTGAGGTTTAACGTCCCTGTCAACACTGTAAAGGTCATTTTGGAGACGTTGCTTCCAATTTTGAGGGACTTTTACCCGACATGGAGGTTGATAGTCAACACTGGATGTGGCTAAATTAATATATTCGACAACATGTTTTACGCAAACACCTAAGGGCTTGTTTAAGACAGGTGTTTGCTTAATACAGGTGAATTTTAATGCATTCGCTTTTTGGGGAACCAGATGGCTACTTGCTTAAAACAAGTCGGTCAAATGAATACCCCTCTGAACTCCACTTTATTTAAAGAAAACTAGGGTTTACGGGGGTAAACATTATTTTATTTAGTTCTGCTCCTGGACATAGGTTGTGGGTACTCATTAGAACCGCCTCAATGAGGCGGTTCTAACGAGCACCCTTAACCTATGTTTGGAGTAAAAATAAGAAAAATATAAAAAAAATTTCATAAGGAAAATGCCCATTTTTGAGATATGAAAAATGCACTTTGCCACACAGATATGTTGACATAGATCTAGTTTTGAACAAGTAGATACAGGGCGTTGGTTCGCAGATTAACAGAGTACCCCGTTACAACAAGTCTTCCAAAGTCTGTCATAAGCTTTGGTACCGCAACATGATTTTCCTCTACCACGATTTATTACTCCATTGCAACACGTGTTCCATTGCCTATTATATGCTTTGGTGCCACAGCATGACTCCCTGCCTCCACGGTTGAGTACACCGTTGCAACACGTGTGCAAAATGGCGTTATACGATTCGGTTCCACAGCATGCCATCCTGGTTCCTCGGTTCAGTTCACCGTTGCAACAAGTGTGCAAAACGACGTTATACGCTTTTGTACCACAACACGGGTTCCGAGTTCCACGGTTTATTACACCATTACAGCACTTGTGGAGATTGGGGTTGTAAGTCCTGTGACCACAGACAGCTGCTGCTGGTAGAAAAATAAATATATACATTATTTTACGCCATTTTCACATGATTAGACTATGTCTAATTCAACCCTGTAGGCTTGGGCTAAGTCAATAAACTGAATATTCTAATGCACTTGCGTATTAAACGCGATGTCTGATTAGATAACGTCAATAATTTGCGACAGTGTATTCTGCGATATACTGTCGGAAACCCGACGTCATCACGTAACGTCGCTTTTCATTGGCTGGCATTTGATTTTACGCAGCTCACTGTACTTGTCGGTTTGGGCAAAAAGAACATTTCTAAAACAAAACAAGTGAATAAGTGCATTAGAATGGTGATAACTGTATTGAAAATTGACCTTTGGGGAGTTAAATCGTCGGTTTTACGGTCGCAAATTCCGTTTTAGGGATCCGCTGACGCATCGCTGTAAAACGAAATTTCCGACCGTAAAACCGCCGTTTTTCCTCCCCAAATGACAATTTGGAATAGTTATCCCCAAAATATTCCTTTGCAAATTTTTGACGATATCCAGTAAGACGTCGCGTTACTGCATTAGAATTATAGGTTATTGACTTTATATTGTGAAATATTCGGCACGAGTTCATATGGCGAAGGACGCACGAGCTTGCGAGTGCGTCTTCGCCATATGAATGAGTGCCGAATATTTCACAATATAAAGTCAATAACCTTTTTATTATAATTATACCCAAACTTGGACTCTGTGCCAGAATTCAGGATTGCCTGGCATGGAAATTTGAACGTAAAATAAGGTTAGACATCTTTAAGTGCTTTGAAATGGAAAATAATGCACATTGTTAAGTGTCTGCCTACACTATGAAAAACCACGCCCAATGGCGCCAAAGTGAAGACGACGGTAACGTCGGTTGACGTGACGTCATTAAAAACATTAATGTTTCCCAACGCAGGGCGCCATGTTTACCGAAGTGTCAGTTTTGTTTCTTTCAAAATACTCTTGATTTCCTAAAAGAAATTATTAAATATCTAAACAGATTGCTGGTAGGTCATATTTGCTAGTATAAAATGCGCTTTATGCACCCTGTCACAGCCTATATTCATTTTGTTTTAGATTATTTCAGTCGATACGCACGACAACATGGCTGCCGATTTTTAGTATCGAAGTGGACAAATTTGAAAGTAGTTCTATTTTGAACGTGACTGCTTATCTACGGGCAATATGAACTTGACTACGGGCAATATGGAAAAATATTGACCGGTAACTTCTGTACAAAGAAAACGGGACATTTTCTGGGTATATAATAATCTGTGATATACTGTCGGAAACCAGACGTCATCTCGTAACGTCGCTTTTCATTGGCTGGAATTAGGTTTTTACGCAGCTCACAGCGCTTGGCGCTTTGTACATAATACATGTAGTACAGATTTTAACAAAACAATCGAATAAGTGCATATATAGAGGATCTTACATGACTGTTCATGTATTATTGAATTTATTAAACGAGTTGAGGAAAAGGGATAAAATGCGAGGCTTTGCCGAGCATTTTATCCCTTTTCCTCAACGAGTTTAATAAATTCAATAATACATGAGCACGAATGCAAAATTCTATTTATCATATGACATTTAAAACGCATTTTATTTACGATTGTTTATGAAAATGTCAATATTCCGCCCCGAGTAAACGCGACGTCGTTAAGGACGTCAAACATGTAACGTTACGGGACGTATATAGCTAATTCGCATATATAAGCCACTAGTGGATTATCGAAAATATTACATGGCGTTATTACATTCTCAGACGCGACGTCATATGATAAAATTGGGATAACAGTATTGCAAACTTGTCGGTTTTACGGCCGCAGATTTCGTTTTAAGACTCCGCTGTCGCGTCGCCGTAAAACGAAATTTCCGACCGTAAAACCTCCGATTTACCACCCCGAACGACATTTTTGAATACAGTTATCCCCTAATTACATGCATTTTGATGAAGCTGAAGAAGCATGTTGCTTCTAATTCTTAGCACAGTTTATTCATAACATTCAGTCCACGCAAAGTGACACATATCTCACTGAAACAAAAACTGCATAGGCGCCATCTTGAAAGCGCTTTCTGCTGTACTGAATGAGAATAGAAGAACTAAAATCATTATAGGGATAAAAAATGCGCATGTACAGGA
>OY757027.1:83802983-83911855 GCA_963580285.1 Lucinisca nassula
TGACATTAACATAGGATCCCTCTTCCCTCGATCCATTAGAGACTGGAATATACTTACAAATTCGATAATTTTCTCAACTGAAGGTGTAGAAGATATTGTAGCTAGGTTTACCTCTTTGGTGAGGGCTAGGGACTTTACGTAATTTTGCATATCATTTAGAGATTGGAATATACTTCCAAATTCGATAATTTCCTCAACTGAAGGTCTAGAAGATATTGTAGCTAGGTTTACCTCTTTGGTGAGGGCTAGGGACTATACGTAATTTTACATAACTCCTGTCCTGATGAATAAATTTCATTTGACATGTAGCCAGTGATATATTCTGATTTTGAATACAAATATCGCACGGCAGATAGTAGATAACACCACGATACCCAAATGTACTAAATATACTGGCGGTGATATATATCTAGCGGAAATAGCAGCAACCATGCATAATTTGTTGGCAAGTTCACATAGATATTTATTTCATGGTAACTGACACCTCATTTTCAAAATTAGTAGCTTTTGAAGGCACTCCTTGAAGATACTTGGAGAATCTGGAAAAAATATTTTATTAAATTCATTAAAAATTACATTTAAAAGATGGACTTGTTCTGATAACTTATTTAAAATCCTGCCCATATCTCACCATTATAAAGGGTAATAGAGCCTATAAGTGAATAAGAATATGAAGAACTGCAGATCTTTTGATAGTACTATCAAAATTACTTTGTTTTATTGAAATTAATGCTCTGTTTGCTTGTAAGCTTAAAATATTTTCAGCTACCAGATACTGGCCATTTGCGAATTCAATCACTCTCAAATACGTGTACCGGTTCATACATTCCAACCGTGTTTGTTTATTTGAAATCATTGTCAACATTAATGACAAGACACCAGTTACCTTGACTAAATTAAGTGGTTTCTTATTCAGTTTCTGCTGTTGACAATAATAAAAAATGATTAAACCAACAGAATAATGAAAATGACTACTTTTAGATCCATGTAATTTTGGAACATTGTTTTATACCTATAAGTATTCCCTGTATTGTTCATAGCATACCCAGTATTACTTCAGCTGGCCATGTCATGGTATTTAACATTTAACTCTCGAATGGAAATTCTCATAAATAGATTATATAACCTCTGATCCCCTATTCTCTGTATTTTCAGAAAGAAACTTTCATGCAATACTGTATCTATTATATATAAAAACCGTAGTAGAGTGTACAAGCTCATGGCCAAAGGAGGATTTTTGAACACGTTTATTCTGGATATATCCACCCATGACAACATAAAAGTGAATTATTTTCTTATAGGCAGCCTCTCAAAATGGCTAGATTCCATTCTTTGTTACAAAAAAACGAGTTGTGGTTAACGGTGAAACTTCAGGATAGTCTTCACTTTTGTCTGGTGTCACGCAAGGGTCAGTTCTTGGTCAATTGTTGTTCTCTTTGTATACTGATGATAGTATCTATCTATCTATCTATCTATCTATCTATCTATCTATCTATCTATCTATCTATCTATCTAGAGAGGCGGAACTTCGGGGGGGGGGGGGGGGGGGGGGGGGGGGGGGTGTATAGATAGATTTGGGTATTGGGAAAGAACATGGGGTATGATATTTCTGTCTGTATGATGCAATATATTATGCAGAAATGAGATAGAGCT
Source organism: Lucinisca nassula (assembly GCA_963580285.1). NCBI lineage: Eukaryota > Metazoa > Mollusca > Bivalvia > Lucinida > Lucinidae > Lucinisca > Lucinisca nassula. Next base: position 83,804,637 of record OY757027.1, read on the forward strand.
GTTGATCGGAACAATCGCTTGTATTATGCAGAAATGAGATAGAGCTGTTGATCGGATCAATCGCCTGTGTCATGATAGTTGCTTGAACATATTTTGTTGCTCAAATATTCATTCTCACTTGCTTAGCACCATCTTTTGTCAGACACGCAACATGCATTTAGGAAAATGCACATTTGTGAAACTCAGCTGATCACGGTTATAAATGACTGGGTAAAAAAATCTTAGATAAAGGACGACAGATGGATACATTTATTCCAGATGTCGAAAGGGCCTTTGACAACGTCTCTCATGAACTGCTTAAAAGTTTATTATTTTGTTATGATATTGGCGGGAAAACACAAATGTATAGATTCCTTTCTGTGCTACAGCAAACAACGAGTTGTTGTTAACGGTGGAACACCAGGGTGGACTCATGTGTTGTCTGGTGTCCCACAAGGATTCGTTCTTGGTCATATGTTGTTCTCTTTGAACAGTTATGATATTTCCAATGAAAACGACTCCGAAATAAGACTGTCCGCAGATGGCTGTGTTTGCGATCATGAAATTAGAAAGACCGATGACTAATTGAAACTTCGGAGGGATATAGATAAATTAGGGTGTTGGGCAAGAGAATGGGGTTTGAGATATAACTTTTTGACGCAAATATTATGCAGATAACTGGGTAAAGAACAAAAGAAAATCGAAACTTCTTTCACTTCAGAGAGAACGGTCCACGAGATATGTGGATGCCATTAGATACCTTGGCGTGACCCTCATACATGACTGAAATGCAATACTCATATTAGCCACATGTGTACAAAGGCAAATATAACTCTTTGTTTCTCGGGGCAAAATCTTTAAAAGTGCCCCAAGGATGTACAAGAAGCCACATATGAAGGACCAGTTCTCCCGATTTTGGAATATGTTAGTTTTTCTTGGCCCTGAGAGAGTGGTCCTTCATTAAGAAATTGAAAAAAAAAAAATAAGAATAGGGCAGCTAGATTTGTAACGAGCAATTACTGCTTTGAAACTGGAAATTTGACTGGAAAACTGTAAAGCTTACTTTAGCTGGGAGGCTCTCAAGAAAAGGAGGAACAGTTGGGTAATACAATTACTCAAAGGTCTCTTTAGACCTTTGCCAGCATTCCAATAGATACTATTGTTCAAAGGTCTCTTTAGACCGTTGCCAGCATTCCAACAGATTTCCTCTCAAAAACCCTCCCCCCACCCACCCGCATCCCGCCAGTTACGAGCTGCAGATATCATCAAGCGTAAATAAAATAGCTGTGTTTCTACAAAAATGTTGAAGAAATTATTTGGTCGGTAGGTAGGAGAAATTTTTTTATCATTTTATTTTACTTTTTTTCTCCTGGAAAATACTGGGTCGGTCCTATATATATATATATATATATATTTTTTTTTTTTGGTGTTTTTTTTTTTTTTTTTTTTTTGTAAATTGAGACTTGCACTGTGTATCATAATTCATTTTAGTTGCTCAAAAATGTCAGCTCTGTAATTTGGAAGGTACTAAATCCCAAACACTACAAAAATGTACTTAAAATGCTAAATTTCTTTGGGAAAATGCAAAGAAGATACTGGTTAGGGTAGGAAATCGAAAATGGGAGGGTCGGTGTTTTAATTTTTATTTTATTCTTTTTAATGATAAAATAGTAGTGTCAATGTGAAGGGTGGAGTCTGAAGCAGGGTCGGTCGGGTTAGCGGAAACAATATCTCCTCTGGTAAACAAACTGGGCCCCAGAGACTTTAGCAAGGCTTTCGACAAGGTCATCAATCAGAAACTGCTACCTAATTCTACAGGAATATGGCGTCTCTCCACAAATCCTCTACTGGACTCGATCTTTCCTCTCTGGCAGGAGTCTGTCTGTTGTTCTTGATGGTGACTGTTCGACTGAGGTTCCTGTCACTTCTGGGGTTCTCCAAGGATCAGTCCTTGGGCCCTTCCTCTTTCTTGCCTATATCAATGAACTTCCCTCTTCTATCTCCAATCCCAGGTGCGTCTTTTTGCCGATGACACGGCAATCTATCTTACTATAAACTCTCTATTTGACTGTGAATCTCTTCAACAAGACCTAGATAGATTGCAGGAGTGGGGAGCGTGACTGGAACATGGAGTTTAATCCCTCAAAATGTCAGGTGCTACATATAACACGAAACAGAGATGTTATTAAGCACAAGTAAAAACTCCATGGCCAGGTCCTCGAATCTGTCTCTGATGCAAAATATCTTGGTCTTGATCTCTCCTCTGATCTTAGCTACAACACTCATATCCCTCGAGTGACCTCCTCTGCTAACAAATATTTAGGTTTTCGCAAGCGCAACATCACCACTAAGAATGAGAGAGTCCGATAACTAGCCTACAAGTCCATGGTCCGCCCACAGGTGGAATACGCTTCAACCGCCTGGAGCCCTCACACCAGAATCAGAATTGTTACTGATGACACGTCAAATGACATTCATACACCAGGACCTGTAATGTGGGAAATTAGTCCCTAGCTCTAACCAAAGAGATAAATTTAGCTACACAACCATCGGCACATTCAGCTGTCGAATTAATCGAATCGAGAAGGGCATTCCAATCTCTAATGGTTCTGGGGAAGAACGACAGTGTCTAGCTGGGGAAACAAGGTCATCTGTTGGAATGCTGCCAGCGTCCTTTAGACCTTTGTATAAAAGGATTAGCCTACTGTCTTTTCTCCTTTTCTTGAGAGACTCCCATTTCAATTTTCCAAGTATTCCAGTCATGCTCCCAGTTTCAAAGCAGTAATTGCCTGTTACAAATCTAGCAGCTCTATTCTGAACTTTCTCAATTTCATCGTTAAGGACCAGTTCACTGGGGTCCCAGATTGAACTACCATATTCCAAGATTGGGCGAACAAGACCTTTATATGCTGCCTCTTTTACATCCTGAGGGCACTGATGAAGATTTCGCCTCAGGAAATCAAGCGTTCTATTTGCCATAGTACACATGTTGCTAATATGAGTATTCCATCTCAAGTTGTGTGAGATTGTCACTCCAGGGTATTTAATGGAGTCCACATTCTCGAGGACCGTTCCCTCTAAGGTGTAAGAAGCCTCAACTTTGTTAGATCTCTTCCTAGTTATCTGCATAATATTGCATTTAACTGGCTGAAATCTCATGCCCCATTTTCGGGCCCAACATCCTAATATATCTATGTCAGCCTGAAGTTTCAATGAGTAATCTGTATCTCTAATTTCCCGGTAAACAAACACAGTCATCTGCAAGCAGTCTTATTTCTGAGTCAATGCCCGTGGAAATATCATTGATGTACAGGGAGAACAAAAGTGAACCAAGAACGGTCCCTTGCGGGACTCCAGACAAAACTGGAGCCCACTCTGAAGATTCACCATTAAAAACAACACGCTGTTTTCTGTAACAAAGAAAGGAATCTATCCATTTGAGGGTCTTTCCCCCCAATTCCATAACCAAATAACTTAGATTTAAGTAGTTCATGAGTAGGGGTGTCAACAGCCTTCTCGAAGTCCATAATAGATGTGTCCATCTGTCCCCCTTTGTCCAAGATTTTTGCCCAGTCATTAATGACTGTGCTTAGCTGAGTTTCACAACTATGAAAGACAAATGTTACGAAGGTGGAACAGGCGCAGAGACGTGCTGCCAGGTAGGTCAAGCATGAGTACTCCCCTGTCTCGATTGTGACAGCCCTGCAGAAGGACCTGCGATGGAGATCTCTTGAACATCGCAGATATGACGCAAGACTCATCATGTTCTATAAAATAGTACACAACATAGTTGCAACTGAACTCCCATACTACACCAACACGCTTCACACGACATGTGCACCCAATATCCTTTAGGCAACTTCACGTTTATTCTGATTACCTAAAGTTCTCTTTCTATCCCCCCCCCCACCTCAGGAACCGGTTATCTGCTCACATCGCTACTCTTCCTGACTTAGATCAGTTTAAGAGAGCAGTGACCGGTATTCAGTCCTAGGCTAACAATCTTTGTTTTAACCCATATTTTACTCTGCTCTCACCTATTCACATTTTAACCATAAATCTTTATCCTTTTTTCACCCACCTGACACCCTGTGCCAGGTCTCTTAGTCTTCTCACTTTAGTCTTTACTAATTCCAACGCGCACCAAGAAAGAAAGAAAGAAAGAAGTATAGATCATTTTGAGAGTACGGTCGCGGTACTGGTACCGGGTTCGGTACTGGTACCGCATTTTATAATGAACACATTTGTGTCATTCGTGACATGCGTTTATCATGTCAATATGGCTGTCAATGGTCAGTTTATGATTCCAAAACACAGAAATCTATGAAACTACGTTGATAGTTCTGACAACCTGTCGAAATTTGTGTCAGCAAATAGTACTAAGGTAACACTTAAGGCAGATCGCTATAACTTTAAAAGAACTGTCAGAAAAATTTTGCTACACTGTCGTAGAATGAATCCTTTCGTTACGTCAAATGGCCAATTTATTGGGGAACCATTTGCGTAACGACATCGTTTCTAGTTAAAAACAAGAAAGCTGCTTTGCCAAACGTAAGATTTGTATGCTATTCATCATATGATCATATCCTTTTTATTGAACATGTCATCAATATTGAATATTGGTGTGATTTTCAGAATTTTCAGTTTTTGTATGGAAGGACACAAGACCCTACGGTGTGACTGAACGTCAGTAGGGTCTTGTTGTACAGGACTAAGCAGTGTGGGTGTCCGACCGTCCATGCTTATAAAGCCTATTGATTTCTATCTATCTATCTATCTATCTATACTGCGTCGGTCACATTTGACCATTACCGCAGGTGTATATTACATACACTCCAGGTTTTGCAGGATGAAAGCCTACACAGTAATCATGTAATTACGGTAGGGATCTTTTAACCTGCACAGGGGATGGTTCTCCCTGCACAGGGGGCCTCCAGTTAACGTCCCGATCCGAAGGACGGTGCACTTTATGACATTCATCCCTGCAAATGATGCCAATGGAGCGTGTTCGGACACCGAAATTTTATCGCCGCTGCCGGGGATCGAACCCGGGACCTCTAGCATCAGAGGCAAGTGCACTATCCACTGAGCTATCACTGAGAGACACGTCATTTCATCGCAATGTCAGGTAAAATTCCCACAGAATTGGAAGCAACGTCTCCAAAATGACCTTTACAGTGTTGACGGGGACGTTAAACCTCAAATCAAACAAACACTTAGTGTGAACGCCAATTTTTGAGTAAAAATTTGGCACAAAATTTTCCTGGAAACCTTAAAGAAAACTGCAACCGGAAATGTAACCAGCACAAGACATGCAAAACAAGGACACAAAAACACGTACCTTAATTAAAAACAGAGGGAAATAATGGAAAACTTCCATACAAACTTCGAAAAAATAAACACAAAAGGACTAAATTTCACTACGCGACGCCATCTTGAAAGCTTGAAATGAGGCTAGGTCATGATGGGGTCAATTTGGGTACGACGAACAACCGCGAAACGAAGAACAAGACAGTTCACCCACAAGACATGGGGTTCTGCCCTCAAGCCATTACAAACGCTACAACAATCTTCTATTGCTGCAGCTAGTGGAGCCAGTGGAGTGGTCCTTAACGATGAAATTGAGAAAGTTCAGAATAGAGCTGCTAGATTTGTAACAGGCAATTACTGCTTTGAAACTGGGAGCATGACTGGAATACTTGGAAAATTAAAATGGGAGTCTCTCAAGAAAAGGAGAAAAGACAGTAGGTTAATCCTTTTATACAAAGGTCTAAAGGGTGCTGCCAGCATTCCAACAGATGACCTTGTTCCCCCAGCTAGACACTGTAGAAATCACCATTCGTTGGCGTTTCAGACCCTTAGCGCAAGAACTGACATTTATAAAGAGTCTGTCTTCCCCAGAACCATTAGAGATTGGAATGCCCTTCCCGATACGATTATTTCGACAGCTGAAGGTGCTGATGATTGTGTAGCTTAATTTACCTCTTTGGTTAGAGCTAGGGACTAACTTCCCACATCACAGGTCCTGGTGTATGAATGTCATTTGACGTGTCACCAGTAACAATTCTGATTCTGAGCTAGAGAAAAGACATTTAGGTATGGAAATTGGCCCCATATCCCTACCTCATATAACTGTTGCTGATGACCCGGCCTTATTAACGGAGCATGATAGCTCAGTGGTTAGTGCACTTGCCTCTGATGCTAGAGGACTCGGGTTCGATCCCCGGCAGCGGCGATAAAATTTCGGTGTCCGAACACGCTCCATTGGCATCATTTGCAGGGATGAATGTCATAAAGTGCACAGTCCTTCGGATCGGGACGTTAACTGGAGCCCCCCCCCCCCCCCCCCCCCCGTGCAGGGAGAACCATCCCCTGTGCAGGTTATAGATCCCTACCGTAATTACATGATTACTGTGTAGGCTTTCATCCTGCAAAACCTTGAGTGTATGGAATATACACCTGCGGTAATGGTCAAATATGATCGACGCAGTATCAGAAGATAGATAGATAGATATAGATAGATAGATAGATAGATAGATAGATAGATAGATAGATAGATAGATAGATAGATAGATAGATAGATAGATAGATAGATATTAGCAAGGTCAAAGTTAGACATACGGACTGTTATCATCTATCTATCTATCTATCTATCTATCTATCTATCTATCTATCTATCTATCTATCTATCTATCTATCTACTAATACTGCGTCGGTTACAATTGACCATTACCGCAGGTGTATATTACATACACTCAAGGTTTTGCAGGTGTAAGAAGCCTCAACTTTATTAGATCTCTTCCTAGTTATTTGCATAATATTGCATTTAACTGGCTGAAATCTCATGCCCCATTTACGTGCCCAACATCCTAATCTATCTATGTCAGCCAGAAGTTTAAATGAGTCATCTGTATCTTTAATTTCCCGGTAACAAACACAGTCATCTGCGAACAGTCTTATTTCTGAGTCAATGTCAGTGGAAATATCATTGATGTACAGGGAGAACAAAAGTGGACCAAGAACGGTCCCTTGCGGCACTCCAGACAAAACTGGAGCCCATTCCGAAGATTCACCATTAACAACAACCCGCTGTTCTCTGTAGCAAAGAAAGGAATCTATCCATTTGAGGGTCTTTCCCCCAATTCCATAACTAAATAACTTAGATTTAAGTAGTTCATGAGGAGGGGTGTCAAAAGCCTTCTCGAAGTCTAGAATAAATGTGTCCACCTGTCCCCCTTTGTCCAAGATTTTTGCCCAGTCATTAATAACTGTGCTTAGCTGATTTTCACAACTGTGCCTTTTCCTAAATGCATGTTGTCTGTCTGACAAAAGTTTATGTTCGTCCAAGTGGGCCATGATGTTCGAGCAGACTATGTGTTCCAGCAATTTACACAGAACACAAGTCAGAGACACAGGGCGATAATTACGGGCAAGAGCCCTATCTCCTTTTTTGGCGAGTGGACAGATGTTTGCTAAGAGCCATTCTTTGGGGATTTCACCCGTTTCAAGAGACTGTTGAAACAAGTGGGCAAAAACTGGACCCAACTCATTTGCTAGTTCCTTCAGGACTCTAGGATGAAGCTCATCAGGTCCTAAGGCCTTACTGGGGTTTAAGCCTTGAAGTAATTTGATCACTCCTGCAGCTGTCACAACAATATTAATAACCGTCTTTTTTGCCTTTGCTTGAATCTTATTCCTTCTGCGAATTTTCCTTCTTATCTCTGGAGTGATCCAGGGAATAGAAGATACAGACATACTAGTTTTTGAGGGGATTTGATTTTCAGCCGAAGTATGAATGAAATAAGTTATCAAATCAAAATTCTCCTGTACAGACCGAGCATCTGAATGACCATTAAAATAATTCTCCTTTGCAAATCTGAGTGCATCCTTCCTCATAGTTTCATAGTCACCTTTCTGATGAGTACACCTTCCTCCGAGGTTTCTTTATTGGTGGGATGTGAATTTTTAAATATCCGGAGACAACATCGTGGTCACTTAGTTTATCTGGGGAATGAATGTCTTCGAATTGTCCTGGCAAAGTCGTAAGGATCAGATCCAATGTGTTCTTATCACGAGTGGGGAAGTTAACAATTTGTTCAAGACCATGATCGTTCATAATGTCAATTAATATTTGTCCTTTCGACTGACTCAGCATTGTGCCTTGTTTGCTGAGCCTGTCGGGCCAAGCAATGTCTCTGAAGTTGAGGTGACCTAGAACATGTACAGCCGGGAGTTTTTTACCCTTATGCTGCAATTTAATGCAATCCAGTTGGTCTTTAAACAACTGGAAGTTTTCGATTGTACCATTTGGTGGTCGATACCAGCTTGCTACGAAGTGGGAAGTTTTATTTGCAAAAACCTTAACCCAGACCGATTCGGTGTCATTTTCAAGTTCCATGAACGGCATGTGAGGGCTGTCTCTATGAATGAGCAACATTATCCCACCGCCATGAGAGTCCCTATCTTTTCTGTACACACAGTACTGACAATTTTCAGGGAAAAGCTCAGATGTAGTAATTGAACTGTCAATCTTTGTTTCCTGAATAGCAACAATATGAGGTTGAGATGTATCAAGGAAAGCTAAAAGTTCAAGAATTTTACCTCTAATTCCATTTATGTTTATACTGCAAAGTTTCAAACCTTTCACAAAATTTGACTTAGTTTCATCAGCAGTCGAAGATTTGCCTCTCTTATCCTCTGACAGAGGTCCAAACCTGTTTGGCTTACTCAGTTCTACATATTCATCAAAGAAAGAGCCTGAAAAATTACAGACCTCACATTTTGGACATATCAAGTGGCAGTTTGAATTTACCAATGTGCCATATTCTGCATCTGAAATGAAAGAGCAGTCAGTGTGTATCCACATTTCACATTGATCACACTGAACGGCTTTGTGGCCATTAAGGACAGCACCACTGCAAAGACCACAGTCAGTTTTGCAGTCTTTGCAATACCAAGTTCCAGCTCTAGATTCAATATCTAACAATTGATTGTTATCCAAATCAGAACATGAGGAGTGAAAGCGCTTGTAACAGTCCTCACATTCTATCCATTTCTCGGAACCTTTGCAATATTTTTTGCAGAGTACACAGCGAAACCTTGGGCCGGGGTTAGTTTCAATGTCTCCGGCCAAGATTAGAAGTAAAGCCAAGTTTGTACCGCGCAAGGACTTGAAGTTTCGCAAGCCCTCCGAACACCTTCTGTTCCCATTCTTCCTTGTAAATGCCAAGTACTGGGGAATTCTCTACTACTCTCCTTAATTGTAATCTTGCACTCCTGATTCCCATCATCTGGATGCATTCTATAAGTTGTTTTCCGAAGAGTGAACCCAAGAATTAAGACCATGGGAAACAGGGAGACCTTCATTTTAATATACCGGGTAGTGATTTGATGATTTCTAATGATTTATTATGGGGTATCAAGCAATAAGCCTGATTCTGAGTTTGTCACAGCCAGCACACTGACAGCTACAAAGGACTAATCAGTACACTGGTCCAATTATATACAGCTCAGCACACTCAATGAATTGTCAATGAATTGTATATTTAAAATTTTGCAATATTTCTCCAGTCACATTACAACATTTCTAGTCCTGTGGCAGATTTGATATTCAATTTATTACTCATTGCCAAATTCTAGTCAGCTGAGTCATCTTCTGTAGTCACTTCAGCACCACTGATTCTCTGACATTGTCACATTTCTATTCATTGGAAGCAGAATAAAAGACAAACACTGTTCTTTTTGTATGTTTAATAGATTTTAGCCATTCATTTACAGTTTAATAGTACCAGTGATAGTCAAGTACTCAATAAGTAGATGGAAACAACACATTGAAGTTCATATTTTTCAAACTTGTAAATAGTTGCGATATATCGTGATGCATATCGCAATATACCCCCTTATATCGCGATATATCACGATACGTTTTTCAAAGGCGATACCCAACCCTACAGAACTGTATTTTTCTGTATCGTTCTCTGTTCAAAATAAGCCCAAAAATATCCATGAAGCGTTAGGTACTGTTTTTTATCCGTCAACCATATTGGATTTCACTTCGGGATGTTTCGATTCCTGCCGAAACCAGTGATGTCACTGTTCGCGGAAAAACTGATCTGAATAGAACAACATCAAACATAGCCGTTGTTTGCGTTGCGTGTTGCCAGGGATTTTTTTAAAAGAGAAACTGAGGTTTTAAGCATTCTGTCACTCTTTTGAAATTAGGAGCTGTAGTGGTTTCGACTATGTCACATGGTTTTGCTTTGTCTGCGTAGTTGTAAAAGGAAAGGCAATTTCTTCAAGGAAAGAATCAAGCAAGGGGACACCCTATCCAATTATACCCTACCCTATACACACCCTCCTCATACCACCCCCTAGCCTCTACCCACCCCTATCATACCCCTACTCCTACCCTACCACCTTCCCCTACAATACCCCTACCCTTTTCCCCTACCATACACCATCCCACTAACCCTACACCTACCTCACCCCTACCCATACCCCAGCACTTACCCCTACCCCCTTCCCTTATCATATCCTACCCCAACCCTATCCATTCCCATACCCTACCCCATACCAATCTCCTTTCCCTCGCACATACCCCTTCCGCTACCATACCCCAACCACACCCCTTACCCCTACCTACCCACCCGCTTCCATACCCATACCATAGCCACTACCTCTTACCCATACCCTATCACTTCCGTTACCATGCCCCATACCCCTACCCTACCCCTTCGGCTACCCATACTCTACCAAGCCACATACCCCTACATTTACCCTACCCTACCCCAGCCCCTACCTCTTACCCCTACCCCTTCTGTTGCAATACCCTTGCCTACCCAAACCATACCCCTACCCAACCCCCTACCAGCCCCTTACACCTATCCTACCACATTCCCCTTACCCTACCTTCCCACCCAATATCCCTTACCCAACCCTACCCTTTACCTCTATCATATCCCTGCCCTAAACCCTAACCCATTCCTACCCCTTAACCTTACACTACCCTATCCTACCCCTTACCACTACACTACCCCTTACCCTACCAGACCACCTACCCCACCCAACCCTACTTTCGGCCCTTGCCCATGGGGGCTTTGAAAAATAGATTGGGAGCATCATGCTGACGGTCCGCACAAGAGTACTGGTAAACCTTAGAAATCTAAGTCTGTCCAGGCAAAGTGGTGCGAGTTGGACTGTCCATGCATATAAACCCTACCCCTTACCATACCTCAGCCCTTACCCCTACCCCCATCATACCCCTACCCCAACCCTATCCATTCCCATACCCATCCCCTTTCCCTCGCACCTACCTCTTCCGCTACCATACCCCTACCTACCCCATACCCTTACCCCTATCCTAACCCACACTACCCATACCCATTACCCTAACAGTAACCTCTACCCTACCCCACCCTTATAATACCCTATCCTACCTCTACCCAACCCCTGCCCCTACTGCTACCTTACCCTTACTCCTATCCTACCCTTCCCTATCCTACCACTACAGCATTAAGGCTGTGCCTAAGTTCATAAGTAAATTACTCCATTTTCAGTTCTAGAAACTGCAGATTCGCAGCAACAAGGTCAAACACAATTATTATTGCCCCCTCCGAGTATTCCAAGCAGACAGACAATAAATTCTCATTGCATGTAGTTTTTATGTACCCGCGAGGGTCCATAATTGGTGAAATAAACAATTCTATTCTATTCTCATACATGGTACGGAGAATCAAGTACTGGGTTTTATCTTTGCCTTTACGATCATCACCGGGATTCACGGGACAAATTACGGAAATGAACGGCCATATTGTTTACATCGGCGACCCTATACAGAGTCTCGTTTTGTGAAAAGTTAACGTTTACGTGCACTTACAGGTTAAAAACAAGAAAGCTGCTTTGCCAAACGTAAGATTTGTATGCTATTCATCATATGATCATATCCTTTTTATTGAACATGTCATCAATATTGAATATTGGTGTGATTTTCAGAATTTTCAGTTTTTGTATGGAAGGACACAAGACCCTACGGTGTGACTGAACGTCAGTAGGGTCTTGTTGTACAGGACTAAGCAGTGTGGGTGTCCGACCGTCCATGCTTATAAAGCCTATTGATTTCATTGAGAGACACGTCATTTCATCGCAATGTCAGGTAAAATTCCCACAGAATTGGAAGCAACGTCTCCAAAATGACCTTTACAGTGTTGACGGGGACGTTAAACCTCAAATCAAACAAACACTTAGTGTGAATGCCAATTTTTGAGTAAAAATTTGGCACAAAATTTTCCTGGAAACCTTAAAGAAAACTGCAACGGGAAATGTAACCAGCACAAGACATGCAAAACAAGGACACAAAAACACGTACCTTAATTAAAAACAGAGGGAAATAATGGAAAACTTCCATACAAACTTCGAAAAAATAAACACAAAAGGACTAAATTTCACTACGCGACGCCATCTTGAAAGCTTGAAATGAGGCTAGGTCATGACATGTGTTCTATGTAAATTGCATGAACACATAGTCTGCTCAAACATCATGGCCCACTTGGATGAACATAAACTTTTGTCAGACAGACAACATGCATTTAGGAAAAGGCATAGTTGCGAAACTCAGTTGAACACGGTTATTAATGATTGGGCAAAAATCCTGGACAAAGGGGGGCAGGTGGACACATTTATTCTGGACTTTGAGAAGGCTTTTGACACCCCTCCTCATGAACTACTTAAATCCAAATTATTTGGTTATGGAATTGGTGGGAAGACTCTTAAATGGATAGATTCCTTCCTTTGCTACAGAAAACAGCGTGTTGTTGTTAATGGTGAATCTTCAGTATGGGCGCCAGTTTTGTCTGGAGTCCCACAAGGGACCGTTCTTGGTCCTCTATTGTTCTCCCTGTACATCAATGATATTTCCACTGATATTGACTCAGAAATAAGACTGTTCGCAGATGACTGTGTTTGTTACCGGGAAATTAGAGATACAGATGACTCACTGAAACTTCAGGCTGACATAGATAGATTAGGATGTTGGGCCAGAAAATGGGGCATGAGATTTCAACCAGTTAAATGCAATATTATGCAGATAACAAGGAAGAGATCTAATAAAGTTGAGGCTTCTTACACCTTAGAGGGAACGGTCCTCGAAAATGTGAATTCCATTAAATACCTTGGTGTGACAATCACTCACGATTTGAGATGGAATACACACATTAGCAATATGTGTACAAAGGCGAATAGAACACTTGGTTTCCTGAGGCGAAATCTTCATCAGTGTCCTCAGGATGTGAAAGAAACAGCATACAGGGGACTTGTTCGCCCAATCTTGGAATATGGTAGTTGCATCTGGGACCCAAGCGGAGTGGTCCTAAATGAAGAAATTGAAAAAGTTCAGAATAGAGCTGCTAGATTTGTAACTGGAAATTATTGCTTTGAAACTGGGAGCATGACTGGAATTCTAGGAAAATTAAGATGGGAGTCTCTCAAGAAAAGGAGAAGAGACAGTAGGCTCATACTCTTATACAAATGTAACAAACTTGTATTTCCCGAGCGGTATATTAGATAGATTCAGATTAAACCTCAATTTAGACAGAGCTCCCTGCTCCAAAACAATGATTGGTAAAAAACGAAGCTGCAGTTATACATTGAATGAAAATGATTGGAGTTACCTGTGTTGAAAAGACTAAAATTACATCAAACAAATATGGCGGGATAAACAATCAACTGTCAGCGTCTTTCTCTTTCCTTGAACCTTCTCTCAGCGTTGCCTAACCTTATTCAGGTTTTCTTGCTCGATACGGTAAGTAATAACAATCGTTTCTTTTCAGAAACTATATTTATTCCTTTTCAGGAAATTAAAAACTTACCAGTTACTTATTATTTTCTTCCACTGTTCGCTGAGACTTCCAATACCGATATGAGCTCTCCACCAGGTGCAAGGCCTTATATACCCATATAGGTGGCGCTCTTAACTCACCAATCAAATTATAGGCCATCATTGGCCAATCAGATATGCCCATTGCAGACACACCTCTAAATAAACTTATCACACTACCCACGCCTCCGATATAAGTCGTCCCGACTTTTGATTTCATGTTTTTTTTTTTGTTTTTTTGTTGTTTTTTTTTTTTTTTTTAAATAATAAAGGACATAATAATTTTACCCTTCTTTAATGGTATTTATCTTCCATGATAGTTTCTTGCCTAGAACTATCAGTATCACTGAAACACACACACACACATATATAAATATACACATACATATAAAGAGCATATAAAATGCAGGCATGTCTTAGCTAAAGGATACAGCTGTGAAAGTTTTCAAGTATTAGACTGTCTGTCTAATTTGAACGTCCTGTTCATACAAAATCATTTAAGCTTTCACAAATGCAATATTTATTCCGTCCACTTGCTCTCATGTGTCTCTTTTCTGGTCACCTGAGTATCACCCTCTTTATACACTTTCACAGTTTCAACAATTTTATGGTGTTCCACTTTGATTCTCTCCATCTTAACTTGAACACCATAACTTCTCTTGCTGAGTTCCGTCTTTGCTGTTTCCGAAGTCTTTACAACAGATGCCGTCACCGCAGTTACTTCACTCACGGAATCTTTCTGTTTCTCTAAAGACATACTTGGGCCTGCAGCCACACCACTCGATACTGTAGTAATATTGTCTGTCACGACTTTATCTCCGAAACTGAATGACTGTCCAGACAGTGACACAAGAGGAAGTTTTGTTCCAGATACCACAGGCAGAGGTCTAGTGGGTTTTCTTATCACTGCGATATCTGAAGTTTTGTTAATTTCTTCACTTTCTGCACATACTTCAACATCAGGGTCTGATCCCAGTTCATCATTTGCAATTGAAGTGGCTGCAGACGAAGTAACAGTCACAGAAGTATGCACTCTTCTAATATGGCGCCTTAAATCAGCCATCCTTGCAAACAATTTTGGACAGTATTCACACATTTTCGTACGTGCTTCTGGGCCTTCAAATGTTGTCTTCTTGGGTTCTGGTGCTACAGTCTTTGAATCTCGCTTACAATCCCTTACATGCTCCTGAAGTTCACCCATGTCCCAGAAGCCTATGCCACAGTACAAACATCTGTATCTCTGGGATGAATATCGAATCTTAGGCGGCATTGTCTGAAATACACAAGGAAAAAGGCTTTATTATAATACATAATCAGAAAATTTCAATGGAATTTTTCTCTGCCTTTTTCCTCTTCCTAACTCTGTCTCTCTGTCAAGACTCTCAAGCTCTTTCTCTCCAAAGTCAACGTTTTCATTCTCAGATTCAACTTCGTGTAAAACATCTTCATCTGGTTCAGTTTCTATCAGATCTGGAAATCGACTTTCACATCTTTTCATACGATCTATATGCACTACATGTTCTGCTCTTCTCTCGTCATTTTTGACTTTGTAAGTGACATCCGAAAGTTTGTCGACCACTGTATACGGTCCTCGCCAAACACTT
This sequence comes from Lucinisca nassula, assembly GCA_963580285.1. NCBI lineage: Eukaryota > Metazoa > Mollusca > Bivalvia > Lucinida > Lucinidae > Lucinisca > Lucinisca nassula. The sequence continues at coordinate 83,820,090 of OY757027.1, forward strand.
GTCAGTTTACGAGATCTGCCTGGTTGCGTAACTGGGAAATATACATAAACCTTATCATTTGATTTGAAATCTTCCCAATTAAGTTTAGTATCATGATATCTCTTTTGCCGTAACATCTGCCCTGCTGTCGTTCTGCGTGCTAAGTCATGAGCCCAGTCAAGTCTTTCTCTCAGATCTCTTACCCACTCACTCGCAAACTTTTGTTCCTGTGGTAAGCCAAATTGAATATCAAGAGGCACAGAAATTTCCCTGCCTAACATCATTAAGTTAGGTGTAAATCCTGTTGTCTCATGCTCTGCTGATCGATATGCCATTAAAACGTATGGTAGTAACTGATCCCAGTCACTATGATCTTCACTAATGAAGGCACTTAATAATCTTGCAAGTGTTTTGTTATATCGCTCTACCATCCCGTCACTTTCAGGATGGTAGGGGGTGGTTCTCGTCTTTTTGATGCCAAGAAGCCTACACATTTCTTGATAAATGACCCCTTCAAATTGACGACCTTGGTCTGAATGAATATAAGCAGGTGTACCTAACTTACAGACAACCTCTTCAACTAACACAGTGGCTACTGTTCTTGCAGTCTGGTCCGGAATCGCGACTGCCTCTACCCACTTTGTGAAGTAATCACTGATAACCAATATGTACCTATTGCCCGATGAAGTTTCTGGTAAGGGACCTAAAATATCTGTGGCAATGCGTTCCATGGGGTGACCAGCTCCAACAAGTTGCATAGGAGCTCTTTTCGTTTTTGATGGTGATTTTCGCCGACTGCAGATTGTACAACTTTTAACCCAGTTATGAATATCACTTTGCATTCCATACCAATAATATTTGCCCTGAACTTTTGCAAGAGTTTTTCTGATACCAAAATGGCCTGCTGTTTTCTCATCATGACAATATTTTAAGATTGTTGAGCGTAGTTTTGATGGAACAAGAATTTGAGATCTAACTGGTTTTCCCCTTTCATACCACAATCTACATAGCAAACCATTTTCTACCTGCATTCTGTCAAACTGCGACCAATATGCTTTAACTTTTGCACTGTATTTTCTTACGTCTTTCCATACTGGTTTCTTTTCAGCTACTACCCACTCTCTCACCATCACAAGCTCACTGTCATTACTCTGAGCATCAACTAGATTTAAATCTTGATTATCATTTGTTTGTTTTGCTGCTCCTATATGTACCTTATCGGCAATTTTCTCACCCTTTTCGCCACATTGTCTACATGGCATACGACTTAATGCGTCAGCATTTGAATGCTTACGGCCTGGCCTATGCTGCACTTCAAATTCAAAAGAGGACAAAGTATCTATCCATCGCGCTAACTGACCTTCTGGGTTTTTAGTTTTCATCATCCATTTTAAGGAATTATGGTCAGTACGAACGGTAAACTTTCTGCCTAACAAATAATGCCTATAGTACTTTATAAAATAAACCAAGGCCAGCAATTCCTTTCTGGTAACGCAATATTTCTTTTCTGCCTTACTTAAAGACCGGTTTCCATAACAAATTACCCTCTCAGTACCATTTTGAACCTGCGAGAGCACTGCCCCAATATTTGAATCGCTCGCATCAGTATCTAAAATAAATGCCTCTGAAAAATCAGGGTAAGCTAAAATGGGTGCCTCTGTTAATTTTTGCTTTAAAGTTTCAAACGATGCATCACACTCTTCTGACCATAGGAATTTTTGTTCTTTTTCAGTGAGGCGATAAAAGGGCTTAGCAATCATAGAAAATCCTGCTATAAACCTCCGATAATAACTACAGAGGCCTAGAAAGCTACGCAGTTCTGTTAGATTTGCGGGAATTGGCCATTCGCGCACCACCTTGATTTTGTCTGGATCCGTGGCAACCCCTTTATCGGAAATAATATGCCCAAGAAAGGAAACGGATTTGCTAAATAATTTGCATTTCTCTGGTTTTAATTTTAATCCAGCCTGTCTTAACCTTTCAAACACTCTTTTCAAATTTCCAAGTGCCTCATCAAATGTCCTTCCATATACAATCACATCATCGATGTATATCAAACAAATGTCCCACTGTAGACCAGCCAATACTGTCTCCATCAGACGCTCAAATGTTGCTGGTGCGTTGCATAATCCATAAGGCAAAACGCGGAACTGAAATAATCCCTTTCTTGTTATAAAGGCAGTTTTTGATTTGTCTTTTGGATCGACACCAACCTGCCAATATCCACTTCGCAGGTCAAGGGTTGAGAACCACGATGCGCCTGCTAAGTTGTCCAGCGTTTCGTCTATTTTTGGCAATGGATATGCATCCTTTATTGTCAGGGCGTTCAATGCCCTATAATCGACGCAAAATCTAAGAGTGTTGTCTTTCTTTCTAACAAGCACGATTCCAGCGGCCCAAGGACTATTGGAAGGCTCTATTATTTCACGTTCAAGCATGTCATCAACTTGTCTATCTGCTTCCTCAACGGCATATTGAGGTAATCTTCTTAGTCTGTGTTTAACCGGTTTTGCATCACCTGTGTCAATTTCGTGTAAAACAACATCTGTTCGTCCTAGGTCTTTATCTGTTGAAGCAAAGATATCACTATACTCTGTCAACGTCTCTCGCACTTTGTCAGTCTGATTCTCATCCAGGTCCTCTGAACCTTTTTTAAGCAGATTTTCTAACGGTTCTGACAATTCTCTACTTCTGATCTGTACTTTGTATTGACATACTGGCGCATGGTCAACTTGTTCAAACTCACCAACTATTGAACCTTTGTACACCACTACGGATTCGTTCGTTGGGTTCATCAGTCGAACTGGAATATTTTCTTCAGCGGTAGCCAATGTACGTCCTAGCAATGCCTTACCATTTTTACTAAACTTTTCTGCAGGTTCTAGTATTCCTATTCCATCTATATCATGACAAAAATCATTTATTCGGCCCGAAGTTACAAGCTCATGGCGTGGTGGTATGCTTACAGTCTGAACTAGACTTACTCGGTAGCATCCAATTTTCCCTTTGATATCACATTTAACTATTTTGCCACCTATAATTATTGATTTGTTTTTCAAACTAACGTCACAATCGTGAGCAGACAGAAAGTCAAGCCCCAATATTGCGGTTGTGTTAAGTTTTGCCACAATGACCGTTGACGGGTAGCAAAAACCCCCAAGAAAAATGTCAAACTCACCACTGCCAAGAATCTCTAAAGACATGCCATTTACGGCGACCATTTCGCCTTTTACAGGGTCTAGTCTAGGTCGTTTTTCAACAGGAATGCTGTTGTATATGTCTTGCGAAAGTAATGATGCTGTGGCCCCTGAATCTACTAACATATTTGTATCAATACCGTTGATATTTACAGGTAAATACATGCCAGCTTCTAGCGGTTTTGTGCTTTCTCTTGCATGCCCTATTTGTTTTGGTCGTTTCCCTTTTTGGTGAAGACTCTTATTACAAAATCGACCTACTCGTTTAACATTTCCAGTACTCTCAGTACTTTGATTTTTATTATTCGGACAGTTTCTCATTATATGTCCAAAGTTCTTACACTTAAAGCAACGAATTTTTGTCCTATCAGGCGGCAATGATTTGTCACTTATAGATGTCAGCTTTTGCTGTTGTTTGATCAATTGATCCAGACGTTTCATTATGTCCTGAATATTGATGTCTGATTTTCTTATTTCTGCATCTACTGGCGTTTCAGAAACACCCCTTATGTATTTATTGGTCTGTCGTTGCTTCTCTGCCTTATCGAATGCTTCTAACTCTACAGCTACTTTGACGGCTTCATTTAAGACCTTGGGTCTAGATTGCTGTATCTTCAAACGCATTTCTGGATCTGAAATGGCATCTATAAAGTTCCCCATGGCCAGAGTATCGATTAAAGCCGAACTTGCATCAGGGTATGCCAGTGTGGTTAATCTTAATATGCGTTGGCCAAACTCAGGAATATTTTCACCGTGCTTCCACTGCCGTTCTTTCAGTTGTGCTCTATATAATTCAGTTTGGCTGGCTGGTGAAAAACGCTCAGCCAAAGCTTTACTTAATTTTTCAAAATTGTTTCTTTCCTCTACAGGTAGATTCCCTAACACACCTTGTGCCTGATCACGAAGGCTCACTGCTAAGTATAGGCCCTTCTGTCTAGCATCCCAACCGTTCAATTCAGCACACATGTCAAAATGTGTCTTATAGTCAATCCATGAGGCTGAGCCATCGAATGTCGCAGGTTTCATTTTTACACCAGTCTTTGAAGAGCTTTGGCGTAAGTCATGAGCATTGTTTTCTTTTTGGGATATTAAACTTGTTTTTGCCCTGACGTTTTTTAGATCACTTAGTAAACTTTCAGACATCATAGACGGAGTTTGCTTATGCTGGCTAGTTGCATAATATGCATCGGCTTCAGTATAAAGACCTCCATTTATACCTGTGGAAAAACCAGGATACCTAGAGCCTTGAAAATTTTTCTCCTGCATAGTGTTTGTCTTTTCAGTGTTATTTAGTGGGTCATAACTCTGACTTTCTATTTTAGTGCTTCTCAATGCTGCCGTTTTTTCGCCCCGTATATTGTCGGCCATTTCTGGCCTTCCGATAGACCATTTATCTGAGTGGGGACGCAGTAAATCAGATTCCGTTTCAGTATAATATTGCGGCTCCTCTTTGCTTCTAGATATCGAGCCTGCTGTGGAAGACATCTGCTCTTTAAAAGATGTGATCAATGAAAGAATGATTTCATCCTTTTTCTGGCTATCCGCAATCAGCTTTCTAATATCTTCATCTTTTCTCATAGCTTCCATCCTGTATTCTTCATCACGCCTTCTAGTTTCTTCACGCATTTTGTGAATCTCAGAGAGCAGTAACAAGGACTGTTCCCCTTTATCAGCTCTATTCTTCTGCTGCATCTCTTGATCAGCCTTTTGCTCCGCTGATCTCACACCAAGATCCATGAAGGATTCGTCTAGTCGTCTGGCTATAGACGGCTCTCTAGTTAATGAAGGAGGTGCATCACGCCTATCCCTTACAGTACTGAATACAGGGGTTGTCAGTGTATCGCCTTTAGTAATCGGTGCCCTTACTTCGTCCATATTTCAGGACAAATTCTATTACAAAAAGCGAAATTTAAAAGAAAACTGGCTTATTTCCGTATCCAGGCGCTGCCACCAAAATGTAACAAACTTGTATTTCCCGAGCGGTATATTACATAGATTCAGATTAAACCTCAATTTAGACAGAGCTCCCTGCTCCAAAACAATGATTGGTAAAAAACGAAGCTGCAGTTATACATTGAATGAAAATGATTGGAGTTACCTGTGTTGAAAAGACTAAAATTACATCAAACAAATATGGCGGGATAAACAATCAACTGTCAGCGTCTTTCTCTTTCCTTGAACCTTCTCTCAGCGTTGCCTAACCTTATTCAGGTTTTCTTGCTCGATACGGTAAGTAATAACAATCGTTTCTTTTCAGAAACTATATTTATTCCTTTTCAGGAAATTAAAAACTTACCAGTTACTTATTATTTTCTTCCACTGTTCGCTGAGACTTCCAATACCGATATGAGCTCTCCACCAGGTGCAAGGCCTTATATACCCATATAGGTGGCGCTCTTAACTCACCAATCAAATTATAGGCCATCATTGGCCAATCAGATATGCCCATTGCAGACACACCTCTAAATAAACTTATCACACAAAGGTCTAAAGGGTGCTGCCAGCATTCCAACAGATGACCTTGTTCCCCCAGCTAGGCATTGTAGAAAACACCATTCAATGACGTTTCAGACCCTTACTGCAAGAACGGATATTTATAAAGAATCGTTTTTCCCCCGAACCATTAGAGATTGGAATGCCCTTCCCGATTCTATTATTTTGACGGCTGAAGGTGCTGAGGATTGTGTAGCTAAGTTTACATCTTTGGTTAGAGCTAGGGACTAACTTCCCATATCACAGGTCCTGGTGTATGAATGTCATTTGACGTGTCACCAGTAACAATTCTGATTCTGATTCTGATGGGGTCAATTTGGGTACGACGAACAACCGCGAAACGAAGAACAAGACAGTTCACCCACAAGACATGGGGTTCTGCCCTCAAGCCATTACAAACGCTACAACAATCTTCTATTGCTGCAGCTAGTGGAGCCAGTGGAGTGGTCCTTAACGATGAAATTGAGAAAGTTCAGAATAGAGCTGCTAGATTTGTAACAGGCAATTACTGCTTTGAAACTGGGAGCATGACTTGAATACTTGGAAAATTAAAATGGGAGTCTCTCAAGAAAAGGAGAAAAGACAGTAGGCTAATCCTTTTATACAAAGGTCTAAAGGGTGCTGCCAGCATTCCAACAGATGACCTTGTTCCCCCAGCTAGACACTGTAGAAATCACCATTCGTTGGCGTTTCAGACCCTTAGCGCAAGAACTGACATTTATAAAGAGTCTGTCTTCCCCAGAACCATTAGAGATTGGAATGCCCTTCCCGATACGATTATTTCGACAGCTGAAGGTGCTGATGATTGTGTAGCTTAATTTACCTCTTTGGTTAGAGCTAGGGACTAACTTCCCACATCACAGGTCCTGGTGTATGAATGTCATTTGACGTGTCACCAGTAACAATTCTGATTCTGAGCTAGAGAAAAGATATTTAGGTATGGAAATTGGCCCCATATCCCTACCTCATATAACTGTTGCTGATGACCCGGCCTTATTAACGGAGCGTGATAGCTCAGTGGTTAGTGCACTTGCCTCTGATGCTAGAGGACTCGGGTTCGATCCCCGGCAGCGGCGATAAAATTTCGGTGTCCGAACACGCTCCATTGGCATCATTTGCAGGGATGAATGTCAAAAAGTGCACAGTCCTTCGGATCGGGACGTTAACTGGAGCCCCCCCCCCCCCCCCCCCCCTGTGCAGGGAGAACCATCCCCTGTGCAGGTTATAGATCCCTACCGTAATTACATGATTACTGTGTAGGCTTTCATCCTGCAAAACCATGTAATATACACCTGCGGTAATGGTCAAATATGATCGACGCAGTATCAGAAGATAGATAGATAGATAGATAGATAGATAGATAGATAGATAGATAGATAGATAGATAGATAGATAGATAGATATTAGCAAGGTCAAAGTTAGACATACGGACTGTTATCATCTATCTATCTATCTATCTATCTATCTATCTATCTATCTATCTATCTATCTATCTATCTATCTATCTACTAATACTGCGTCGGTTACAATTGACCATTACCGCAGGTGTATATTACATACACTCAAGGTTTTGCAGGATGAAAGCCTACACAGTAATCATGTAATTACGGTAGGGATCTTTAACCTGCACAGGGAATGGTTCTTCCTGCACAGGGGGCCTCCAGTTAACGTCCCGATCCGAAGGACGGTGCACTTTATGACATTCATCCCTGCAAATGATGCCAATGGAGCGTGTTCGGATTCCGAAATTTTATCGCCGCTTCCGGGGATCGAACCAGGGACCTCTAGCATCAGAGGCAAGTGCACTAACCACTGAGCTATCACGCTCCATAAGAATGGTCAGAATTGACCGAAAACAGTATCGGGAGAAAGAAAGAAAGAAAGAAAGGAATGAACAAATTATTTGTGTAAATCGCGACGGAAGTAGGGGCGAGGATTGTGGCCACGTAAAATCGATTTAAGCCCCCCAGTGGAATTCTTTTCCGCTGACCGTTCCAAGGCGGTTCTTCTATCCCGGTTTATTTTTGTTATAGTTTATCTTTGGGTATTTGGGTGTTGCTTATGTTATTTTATTTTTGATAGCCTATTGGCCATTTTGTGGGAAAGTAACTGTCCTTTTGGCTTTCCGCTGTTGGTGTTTCCATTAGGGTATGTTGTTTCATGTTTGTGTGTCTTTCCCTTTGGTGTCTCTGATGGGAGCTGTGGGTTGATTGTATCGATTCCTGATCATTGCCTCCACTTCTATTATGCAAGTTATGGTATGGAAATAGCGCTGGTAGAGAAAGATATTGCATACACCCAACAACAATGAGGCCTGATCCACCGGCGTACAATTGGCTTGTCTTTGGGTGTCTATTTTATTTTGGATAGCCTATTGGCCATTTTGTGGAGAAGTAACGGTCCTTTTTGCTTTCCGCTATTGATGTTTCCATTAGGGTCTGTTGTCTCATGATTGTGTTTCTTTCTCTTTGGTGTCTCTGATGGGAGCTGTGGGTTAATTTTATCGATTCCTTATCATTGCTGCCACTTCTATTTAACTTGCACAGGGGATGGTTCTCCCTGCACAGGGGGCGGGGGGGGGGGGGGGTTCCAGTTAACGTCCCGATCCAAAGGACCATTCACTTGTGGCAATCATCCCTGCTAATGACACCAGTGGAGCATATTCTGACAGCGCGATTTTATTACCGCTGCCGGGAATCGAACCGGGGGCCTCTAGCATCAATGGAAAGTGCACTAAACACTGACCTACCACTTCTATCTTCTTCTGTGGAACATTTTTTTGTAACTATGCTTCGTAGCTCAGTGGTTTGTTCGTCCGTTCAGGTTTTGACTTTTAAATCTGCCATGGTCAAGCGGACAGAACTCCAAAGTTCCACTACAAGACATAAGTTAAGTGATTCCGGGCTGCAAATCGTGACAGTTTGTAAAATAAACCGCAACAGAAGAACTGCCTTGGATGAAACGGTCAGTGAAACGAATTCCACTTGGGGGGGGGGGGGGGTAGGCAAATAATTTGTTCAGTTCGCATGAAGGCCGCCTAAAATTCTCTTCAAATCCACCCAGCTTTGACGTGTATTTTTCCAAGATCTTTTTATTTATTTTTTTTTGTGGACATTGCAAAAAGTGTCTGATGTAATTTTGGGACCAAATTACTTATGTTACTAGATGGAATAGGAAACTTCCCCGGTGCTTATGCACATCTAAATTATTTTAGTAGGTACATGGCAAGGCGGTGCGAGTGAAATATTTTAGGTGAAATACGGTAGGCAAAATGTGCTGCTCCATGCACAAGTCATGCACATATCATACGACGTATGAATGAGTGGTTTGTGGAGATTTCTTTTTGCCATACAGTTGCCCGCAAAAAGGCTGATTTCTATAAAATTTGCCTAAAAAACGCCAACCGCCAAATTGTGCCACATATAATTTTCATTCCAGTCACGAAGTTGTGTGTGTTCGTTTTGACGGGAGTTATACCATTGATTTAGAGGGAAGTTTCATCATTTTTTGCTAGGGGAAATACTATTTTAACGCAAATCAATTATCTACTCGATTTTTGCTATATTGCTATGATTGTGGACGGTATCTTCACTTTGCCACGATTTAGCGAGCTGACATGAGTATGCATGATTTTTCCGGTAGTATTCATAGATATAAAAACCCTGAAAAAAAACGAACATTATTCAGCAGCAGGTCAAGTGCTAACGATTGAACACAACATCGTGGCGGGACAGAGAATGAATAAAGAACGGTATGTTAAATTTATTATTATTTTTTGTATGAACATGCTTGTAGGTTTTGGAGGGGTTTACTTCTAGTATACCCCAACTTTCTGAAGCCTATTCTGGATTCACTTTTGACGCCTCTGTGGTGTAGTGATTAGGCTACTAGCTTTGCCAGATAGAGGTCGCAGGATCGATCCCAGGCTTCTCCAGAAGTAGAACGAGTCTTTAAAGCGAGGTCCTGTATAATTCTGACCCTAGATGTTGGTGAGACGTAAAGTTTGGACACCCGCTCATTCTAGATTCATTTAGGCTTTTATAGACCCCTTTTGTAGAATATAATTAATAAACGCCGGATCACTTGTTCGATCCATAACTTTTGACTAGCAGTGGTTAGAAAATCGTGGTCCCATCTCTATGTGATATTAGGTGTAGAGGGGACGTAAAATTAAGACAGGTTTAACCATATCTTCATCATCAGGGCAAACTCTTACAAGAGTCTGTCGGGTTATCCGTGATGATGAACCGTGATGAATTTGATTTTACAAGCATGTGCATGTTGAGTAGAAATAATTTTGTTCAATAAGAATTACGAGTTCATTTTGTAATGATGCCGTTTTTGTTTGAGAACTCGGTTTGTGCATGTATGAACATTAAAGGAACGTGATGCTGATAAGTGAGAGTGTTTGGTCGCCACACGTTAAAACGGCCTGAGCGTCGTGGATTACGTCAGCTGCGTCATCAGCGTCACGAGGACGGTTGTGATGTGGTGCCTACTAAATACAGGAAGAATTTACGGCAAACAGTGTTGGTCCTTATATGAGACACTAACAAATGTTGTGGAAAATCGATGAAAATCTTCCTGTTTTTAGTTTCTAGCTGTTGTCAATGTAATGAATTTGTGAATAGCTATATTTGTAAGCCATGTCGCGGAGAAGGGTATGAAATAGTTTGTTATATCTCCTGCAATTGGCGGGTGACCAGGTAGCGCAAAGGCGTGGTCTGTTCAATTGCCTCTTACCTGTGCTAATGTAGTAATCACGAATTTGATGGGTATTATGCTCAGTAGTAGTGAGCGTTAATTGATTTCTGTAGTGCTCAGTAAGGAAACATAAAAAGTAGAAGTAAAACAAAGATCAGGAATTGATACAATTAACTTACTCCATCCATAAAAGACACCAAAGGGAAAGAAATACAAACATTAAGCGACCAGACCATAATGGAAACCTAAACAAAGGAAGGCCATATAAACTTCGAGTATTCTTGTGTCAAGCGCTGGGTGCTGATAATTTGATGCACAGTCAAGTTGAGTTCTGCTGTGCAGTTATTTGTCCCATGCACTGATCAGCCTGTGTGTCTGGTCGGCGCATGCGCAATAACGGTACATGCATGAACAGATTCTTATTTCTCATGGAGGGGGATCATGATATAGCATGTAAGTTTTGTGAACTGTATCTTAGTCGATTATCGTAATTTGCAGGCACAACGATGTTTGGTGACCTGCTGCTCCCTGCCAGATAGGAGCAGGTACTGGTGCGACGCTGTCGGTTTAGTGTTCAGCAAGGGCGGACATACCCAATAACAGACCGTCGAGACCATATTAGACAGGTTGTGGAAAACAACCTAGAGTCGATTCGATCATATTAAACAGGTTGTGGAAAACAACAAGGAGTCGATTCAAATGAAGAAGTTACAGTGACTTCAAGTGCGTATGAATACGAATCGATAAATAATATAAATCGACTTGTGGTCGACAACAAGGTCGACAAACTAGTTTACAGCAGTGCGCGAGAATTGGTTCACCCTAAGTGAATGTATAATCTGGCCAATCGCGTTTTTGTGTTTCTCTTATTTTATTGTTGTTTTTGTTATTTGCTTCTGTAGACATTCACGTCACCCCGTTCCGAGCACAGAACATTATTTTGCCTTCGGGGCGGACGTCGTGAATGAGCTATAGAAGCAAATAAATGTGATGTTTTGTGTTAGTATTGTTGTATATAGATACTGTAAATAATTCATGTCATTCATTTGATATCTTTCTTGTGCCTTACCCCACATCTGCCCGTACACCTGTCAGAGATCACGCTCGGTTGTCTTGTCAGCATGGGGGTTTGCGGGACGCCGCAAACCCACATGTAACATTTGGTGCCAGAAGTGGGATTTGATGTCTGGCGGGTGTTCCAAGCTGTGGAACAGCACATTGATGCTCTAAAACATCAATTTCACATAAAAATAGCATTGACAGCCACATTTGGAAATTAACTTGAATCTTCCTTCCTGCGTTGATGAAGTGAGAAACCCATGTATTCAACTAAATGGATACTGACAAGTTCAAAATTTCTGAGTAGGAAGGCAAGGTAAACCCACATGTAACATTTGGTGTCAGAAGTGGGATCTACTAGAAGTGGGATCTACTAAAATGTTTCGTTACCAAGAAAAAGTGATGTTTGCCTTGGTAACGAAACATTTTAGTAGATCCCACTTCTTACACCAAATGTTACATGTGGGTTTACCTTGCCTTCCTGCTCAGAAATTTTACAGTAAAAAGCTACAATCCGAAGTTTCATCACATTACAAAACTCCGATCATAACAAGTTATCATTAATGTTTCTATTACGTCATACCTAACTTCAAGCCACAGCGTAAATATTAACGCTACCGTTATGTCAACGTCAGTAAATTGTTAACGTCACTACATCAGAACCATGTGTGGGTAAGATCAATTAGTAACTCCAGTTTAACATAGTAGAATGTCAGGTAACACAATTAAGTGGGGTCTTGTCTCATTCTGACCATAGATATTGGTGAGATGTTAAGTTTGGACACCCGCTCATTCTAGATTCATTTAGGCTTTTATAGACCCCTTTTGTAGAATATAATTAATAAACGCCGGATCACTTGTTCGATCCAAAAATTTTGACTAGCAGTGGTTAGAAAACCGTGGTCCCATCTCTATATGATATTATGTGTAGAGGGGAAGTAAAATTAAGACGGGTTTAACCATTTCTTCATCATCAGGGAAAACTCTTACAAGAGCCTGTCGGGTTATCCGTGATGATGAACCGTGATGAATTTGATTTTACAAGCATGTGCATGTTGAGTAGAAATAATTTTGTTCAAGAAGAATTACGAGTTCATTTTGTAATGATGCCGTTTTTGTTTGAGAACTCGGTTTGTGCATGTATGTACATAAAAAGAACGTGATGATGATAAGTGAGAGTGTTTGGTCGCCACACGTTATAACGGCCTGGGCGGCGTGGATGACGTCAGCTGCGTCATCAGCGTCACGAGGATGGTTGTGACCTGGTGCCTACCAAATACAGGAAGAATTTACGGCAAACAGTGTTTGTCCTTATCAGACACTAACAAATGTTGTGGAGAATCGATGAAAATTTTCCTGTTTTTAGTTTCTAGCTGTTGTAAATGTAATAAATTTGTGAATAGCTATATTTGTGAGCCGTGTCGCAGAGAAGGGTATGAAATAGTTTGTTATGTTTCCTGTAATTGGCGGGTGACCAGGTAGCGCAAAGGCGTGGTCTGTTCAATTGCCTCTTACCTGTGCTAATGTAGTGAGCACGAATTTGGTGGGTATTATGCTCAGAAGTAGTGAGCGTTAATTGATTTCTGTAGTGCTCAGTAAGGAAACATAAACTTCGAGTATTCTTGTGTCAAGCGCTGGGTGCTGATAATTTGATGCACAGTCCAGTTGAGTTCTGCTGTGCAGTTATTTGTCGCATGCACTGATCAGCCTGTTTGTCTGGTCGGCGCATGCGCAATAATGGTATATGCATGAACATATTCTTACTTCTCCTGGAGGGGGATCATGATATAGCATGTACGTTTTGTGAACTGTATCTTAGTCGATTATCTTAATTTGCAGGCACAACGATGTGTGGTGACCTGCTGCTCCCTGCCAGATAGGAGCAGGTTCTGGTGCGACGCTGTCGGTTTAGTGTCCAGCAAGAGCCTACAGACCCATTAACAGACCTTCGAGACCATATTAGACAGGTTGTGGAAAACAACCTAGGGTCGATTCGATCATACTAAACAGGTCGTGGAAAACAATCTGGAGTCGATTCAAACGAAGAAGTTACCGGGACTTCAAGTTCGTATGTATATTAATCAATAAATGATATAAATCAACTTGTGGTCGACAACAAGGTCGACAAACTAGTTTACAGCAGTGCGCGAGAAGTGGTTCATCCTAAGTGAATGTATAATCTTGCCAGTCGCGTTTTTGTGTTTCTCTTATTTTATTGTTGTTTTTGTCATTTGCTTCTGTAGGCATTCACTTCACCTCGTTCCGAGCACAGAACATTGTTTTGCCTTCGGGGCGGACGTCGTGAATGGGCTATAGAAGCAAATAAATGTGATGTTTTGTGTTAGTATTGTTGTATATAGATACTGTAAATAATTCATGTCATTCATTTGATATCTTTCTTGTGCCTTACCCCACAGCTGCCCGTACACCTGTCAGAGATCACGCTCGGTTGTCTTGTCAGCATGGGGGTTTGCGGGACGCCGCAAACCCACATGTAACATTTGGTGTCAGAAGTGGGATTTGATGTATGGCGGGTGTTCCCAGCTGTGGAACAGCACGATGATGCTCTTAAACATTAATTTCACATAAAAAATAGCATTGACAGCCACATTTGGAAATTAACTTGAATCTTCCTTCCTGCGTTGATGAAGTGCGAAACCCATGTATTCAACTAAATGGATACTGACAAGTTCAAAATTTCTGAGCAGGAAGGCAAGGTAAACCCACATGTAACATTTGGTGGCAGAAGTGGGATCTACTAGAAGTGGGATCTACTAAAATGTTTCGTTACCAAGAAAAAGTGGTGTTTGCCTTGGTAACGAAACATTTTAGTAGATCCCGCTTCTGACACCAAATGTTACATGTGGGTTTACCTTGCCTTCCTGCTCAGAAATTTTACAGTAAAAAGCTACAATCCGAAGTTTCATCACATTACAAAACTCCGATCATAACAAGTTATCATTAATGTTTCTATTACGTCATACCTAACTTCAAGCCACAGCGTAAATATTAACGCTACCGTTATGTTAACGTCAGTAAATTGTTAACGTCACTACATCAGAACCATGTGTGGGTAAAATCAATTAGTAACTCCAGTTTAACTTAGTAGAATGTCAGGTAACACAATTAAGTGGGGTCTTGTCTCATTCTGACCATAGATGTTGGTGAGATGTAAAGTTTGGACACCCGCTCATTCTAGATTCATTTAGGCCTTTATAGACCCCTTTTGTAGAATATAATTAATAAACGCCGGATCACTTGTTCGATCCATAACTTTTGACTAGCAGTGGTTAGAAAACCGTGGTCCCATCTCTATATGATATTAGGTGTAGAGGGGACGTAAAATTAAGACGGGTTTAACCATTTCTTCATCATCAGGGCAAACTCTTACAAGAGCCTGTCGGGTTATCGGTGATGATGAACCGTGATGAATTTGATTTTACAAGCATGTTCATAATGAGTATAAATAATTTTGTTCAAGATGAATTACGAGTTCATTTTGTAATGATGCCGTTTTTGTTTGAGAACTCGGTTTGTGCATGTATGTACATAAAAAACGTGATGCTGATAAGTGAGAGTGTTTGGTCGCCACACATTGTAACGGCCTGGGCGGCGTGGATGACGTCAGCTGCGTCATCAGCGTCACGAGGACGGTTGTGATGTGGTGCCTACTAAATACAGGAAGAATTTACGGCAAACAGTGTTTGTCCTTATCAGACACTAACAAATGTTGTGGAGAATCGATGAAAATCTTCCTGTTTTTAGTTTCTAGCTGTTGTAAATGTAATAAATTTGTGAATAGCTATATTTGTGAGCCGTGTCGCAGAGAAGGGTATGAAATAAGTTGTTATGTTTCCTGTAATTGGCGGGTGACCAGGTAGCGCAAAGGCGTGGTCTGTTCAATTGCCTCTTACCTGTGCTAATGTAGTGAGCACGAATTTGGTGGGTATTATGCTCAGTAGTAGTGAGCGTTAATTGATTTCTGTAGTGCTCAGTAAGGAAACATAAACTTCGAGTATTCTTGTGTCAAGCGCTGGGTGCTGATAATTTGATGCACAGTCCAGTTGAGTTCTGCTGTGCAGTTATTTGTCGCATGCACTGACCAGCCTGTTTGTCTGGTCGGCGCATGCGCAATAATGGTATATGCATGAACATATACTTACTTCTCCGGGAGGGGGATCATGATATAGCATGTACGTTTTGTGAACTGTATCTTAGTCGATTATCGTAATTTGCAGGCACAACGATGTGTGGTGACCTGCTGCTCCCTGCCAGATAGGAGCAGGTTCTGGTGCGACGCTTTCGGTTTAGTGTCCAGCAAGAGCCTACAGACCCATTAACAGACCGTCGAGACCATATTAGACAGGTTGTGGAAAACAACCTAGGGTCGATTCGATCATATTAAACAGGTCGTGGAAAACAACTTGGAGTCGATTCAAACGAAGAAGTTACCGGGACTTCAAGTTCGTATGAATATGAATCAATAAATGATATAAATCAACTTGTGGTAACAACAAGGTCGACAAACTAGTTTACAGCAGTGCGCGAGAAGTGGTTCACACTAAGTGAATGTATAATCTTGCCAGTCGCGTTTTTGTGTTTCTCTTATTTTATTGTTGTTTTTGTCATTTGCTTCTGTAGGCATTCACTTCACCACGTTCCGAGCACAGAACATTGTTTTGCCTTCGGGGCGGACGTCGTGAATGGGCTATGGAAGCAAATAAATGTGATGTTTTGTGTTAGTATTGTTGTATATAGATACTGTAAATAATTCATGTCATTCATTTGATATCTTTCTTGTGCCTTACCCCACGCTGCCCGTACACCTGTCAGAGATCACGCTCGGCTGTCTTGTCAGCATGGGGGTTTGCGGGACGCCGTAAACCCACATGTAACATTTGGTGTCATTGAAGTGAGGATTTGATCTCTGGCGGGTGTTCCCAGCTGTGGAACAGCACATTGATGCTCTAAAACATCAGTTTCTTATAAAAAAATTAGCATTGACAGCCACATTTGGAAATTAACTTGAATCTTCCTTCCTGCGTTGATGAAGTGCGAAACCCATGTATTTAACTAAATGGATACTGACAAGTTCAAAATTTCTGAGCAGGAAGGCAAGGTAAACCCACATGTAACAACTTATCAGACACACGAACATCCAAACAGTATAATTGTGCATGAATAATGGTTTTGTCGCCAGCCAGCTGTTATGATTGACTGAAAACTGTTGGTCCTTTAAAAGAATTCTCTTTTGTATTCAGATTGGTTTGAAGTTGGGCTAATTACCAACATGGTATAAATATGTGTGGACAGATGGTTGATAAATATCATTGTACAAAATCTTCAATTGTTTTGTAAACACAGCTGACAAACAAGTTGCTTATGCAAGCGGGTAATTAATAAATTTCCTCGTTGAAAAACTCAATCAATAGATCTTAAAACACAAAGGTGTGCTTAAAACCTTTAGATAGATAGGTAATTAAAGAAACACGATTGATTACCTCTAGAATGCTAGTATCATAATTGCTTTTAACACCTTATTGTTAAATGGTCCTGGATTCCATAACAAGGAAAGAAAAAAAAGAAAGAAGAAAGGAAAAAATTCACACACATAAAAAATGTGGTAAGTTACAACTTTCACACCATTGAAGCAATGATGCTATCCACACTCTCCATCTACCGGGTGGTTTTCTTTAGCTCCGCTTACAGAGTGTGGAACAAGCTACACGCCCTCATATTCGTATCATCACAGTTATTAAATTTGATTTATCATATGACGTCGCGTCTGAGAGTGTAATAACGCCATGTAATATTTTTGGATTAAATATGCAAATTAGCTAGATATGTCCCGTAACGTTACATGTACGACGTCCTTAACGACGTCGCGTTTACTAATGGCGGAATATTGATATTTTTGTAGACAATCGTGAATAATATGCGTTTTAAATGTCATATGATAAATAGAATCTTGCATTCGTGCTCATGTATTATTGAATTTATTAAACTCGTTGAGGAAAAGGAATAAAATGCTCGGCAAGCCTCGCATTTTATCCCTTTTCCTCAACTCGTTTAATAAATTCAATAATACATGAGCACTCATGTAAGATCCTCTATTTGTATTTCAGTTTGTTCTAATTTGTATTTTGTATGATATTCTGTGATGGTCCATTGATTGAGTAACTTGCCATCACAGTTTGTGTTGTAAATAATATTAGACTCTAGGGTGAAGGTTGGATCCATAGAATCGATTTAAACACCCCGGTAGATCTCGCTACTGACGGTCCAAATGCGTTAGTTCTGATGTCGTTAACTTTTAATGTACTTTTGTCGGATTTTTCCGACAGGGCTTTGCATGTTTTATATGCTTGTGTTTGTGTATTATTTATTTATTTATTTATAGTCCATATCTGTTAGTCTGAACATTGATATTTGCCATTGGTCTATGGATTAATGATTTTGGTACTACGACCTAACTTATTTATTTATTTATTTATATATTTATATATTAATTTATTTATTTATTACCTGTGCCTTTTGCACCGTTGGGAAGAAGGAGCTATGCTGCTTGTGGTTAGTTTATTTCCTGTTTTATTTTTCTCCATTTTTAGTTACTCTTCCTCTTGATGCCGTTGGTAGGCTTTAATCTATGAATGTGGCCTTTCTTGGGCATCGATTTCTATAATTCTTTACGGGACCCCAACCTTCACCCTTACTTTCACTGTGGTTCAAACATGTTTTTGTTTGGTCCGCGTGAAGGCCTTCTAACTTAGCAATGAGTCAGCTTGGATAACAAAGAAATCACAAATAAAGCCAAGTTGACCTAAATAGAAGTGAAAGCAATGATCAGGAATCAATACAATTAACCCACCAACTCCCATCATAGACACCAAAGGGAAAGAAGCGCAAAGATGAAACAACTAGACCCTAATGGAAACATCAATAGCGGAATAAAACAATATAAGCGACACAAACACAAACACCAAAACACCTACCATAACAAAAATAAACTGCGACAGAAGAACCACCTTGGATCGGTCAGTGAAACGAATTCCACTTGGGGGGGCTTAAATCGATTTTACGTGGCCACAATCCTCGCCCTTCTTTACGTCGCGATTTAGACAACGAATTTGTTCAGTCCACGTGAAGGGTTCGAACACAAAAATCAAACAACCCCCACAGAGATGACACAACGATGAGGACTCGACAGCAAGAAACCACTGAAATGCTGGAGCAAAAGAAGACCAACAGGTAGACTCCGATGGGCCCGACCAGAGACAGGGCATCAGTGACCAACAAGCATTACATAAAATTAGACACTCTCTAATTCTCAGTAAGACATTATGCTGGAACCGTCATACAATCGGAAGCCTAACCCACCGGCGTGATATTAAAGAAGGAAGCAAAGTTGTCAACCGTGATTGTGTTAACTACCATACACGCAGTCTGTCGTATATCATTTATATTGTACCCTATCTTTTTATATCGAAGAATGATTTTACGAAATTAGGTGCTGAAGTCATTGCATTTATATATTTTTCTGAAATTATATACTAAGTCACCATAAAACTCGAGCTCCGATAGACCTTGTTGCAGAAGAGATTTAAGTCCAATATTGAATTTTGAAATTAAATCGGAATGACGTCTATAAATATGTTCTATAAAAGGGTTTTCCTTTGGAAGCAAGGAATACACCACAGAAGTGAAAAATATAGAGTGTACATGTTTTCTGGGCCAGACTAGCTAGTTTCAGCCAATTGGGCCTCATCAGTGATCCTCAGATATTTTCAAAATTCCTCAATGGAATCAATGATCCCAAAGGACAGGAAAATATAATCTACACTATGATGTAGGCGAGGGAGACGTTTTACCGCCGCCACACATTCCTAAATTTGGAAAAGGCTTTGCGTAGTTTGTTTACTTTTGTTATGGCTTGTCTTTGAGAGGGTGTATCTCTTATGTGTGTATGTTGTCTCTGATGGGAGCTGTGAGTTAATTGTATCGATTCCTGATCATTTCATCCACTTCTATTTTGAAGCACGAAAACGTTTGGATTTCAATGTATTTAAAATTAATTTATTTGAGGACCACTGATGAGGCCTAATTGGCCGAAACTAGCTAGTCTGGTCCATAAAACATGTACACTTCATATTTTCCAGTTCTATGGTGTATTCCTTGCTTCCAAAGGATAACCCTTTTATAGAACATATTCATTAGAATTTTTATAGACCAAAACAGATTTCTCCCTTATCTTTGTAAGAATTTGTCGCAATTTTGTGATGGCAGTAAAACATGAAGTTTATAATTTGGAGAGTTCAGTGGTGGTACAAGAGCCTTAATTTGCAATAAACCGTGCTTTATCTTGTCTTTTATGAAGTTTAGGCAAACAGTATAACGTTGGAAGCTTGTCTTGGCCTTCTGTAACACATACAGGAAACTTGGTGGCTGAACGACCAATGTGTTCATCAACTGAATAGAAGTGAAGGCAATGATCAAGAATCGATACAATTAACCCACAGCTCCCATCAGAGACACCAAAAGGAAGAAGCACAGACACGAAACAACTAGACCCTAATGGAAACATCAATAGCGTAAAAAAGAAGTGGAGGCAATGATCAGGACTCGATACAATCAACCCAAAGCTCCCATCAGAGACACCAAAGGGAAAGACACACAAACATGAAACAACAGACCCTAATGGAAACACCAATAGCGGAAATCCAAAAGGACAGTTACTTTCCCACAAAATGGCCAATATAAACCGCGACAGAAGAACCGCCTTGGAACGGTCAGCGGAAACGAATTCCACTGGGGGCTTAAATCGATTTTACGTGGCCACAATCCTCACCCTTACTTCCGTCGCGATTTAGACAAATAATTTGTTCAGTCCGCATGAAGGCCTCCTAACTCATCAGTGCAACTTCTCCGTGAACACAAATAATCAAACAACCACAGAGATGAAACAGCGGTGAGGACTCGACAGCAAGAAACCACTGAAAAGCTGGAGCAAAAGAAAACCAACAGTTAGACTCCGATGGGCAAGACCAGGGACAGAGCATCAGACACCAACCAACATTACCTTGAATTAGTTTGTTTTGTTTGATTAATGGTTTAACGTCCCCGTCAACACTGTAAATGTCATTTTGCCGACGTTGCTTCCAATTTTGTGGGACTTTTACCCGACATTGAAATGAAATGACATCTCAAGCCCTGTCGCCCAATGAAACCAATAGGGTTCATTAGCATGGACGGTCCGCCTCGCACCGCGGTTCCTGGACAGGCTTAGATCCTCTAAGCGGTTTACCAGTACTAGTGTGAGGGCCGGATTCAGCTCTGCGTGGAAGCATCATGCAGTCCATATATTTCTTCAAGCCCCTATGGGCCGGGGCTGACATTGAATTAGATCTCTCTTATTCTCAATAAGCCTTTTCGTTGGAACCGTCATAGAATCTGAGGCCTGACCAACCGCCGTGCAATTAAAGAGGGAAGCAAAGTGGTCAACCGTGATTGGGTTAACTAGCATGCATGTAGTCTGTAGTATAAAGTAGAAGTAAAACAAAGATCAGGAATCGATACAACTAGAGCTGTCAGTGAAACTGACTAGGGCCCCGGCAGCGCTATCAGAGGAGTAGGAAAATTTGTGGACGGACAGACGGACGGACAGAGTGATTACTATAGGGCACCCACACTTTCAGTGCGGGGCCCTAATAATAACAAAGTTATTAATTGGACACAGGAAAGACCCTTTTTGACCTTTAACCTCTAAGTATGACCTTGACCTTTGAGGTACGGACCTGAGTCTTGCGCGCAACACTCCATCACATTATGGTTAACATTTCTGCCAAGTAATATTTAAATCCATCCAGGAATAAGAAAGTTATGGAGGATAAAAAAAATTGTGGACGGACGTTCTAACAAATCCGGTTTATGGGCTTTTCCCATTATAAACTCCCATAGAGAAATTAAGCTCCTAAGCCGAAAAATAGCCCCTAAGCAGTAAGGTTTATGAGTTTATAGTGTTAACGGAATAAACCCATAAGGTTGGACAAAATATAACCCCTAACACTTATATGTTGGCCCGGACAGACGGACAGACGGACAGACAGACGGACGGACAGAGTGATTACTATAGGGCACCCACACTTTCAGTGCGGGGCCACATTATGGTTAACATTTCTGCCAAGTAATATTTAAATCCATCCAGGAATAATAACAAAGTTATTAATGGGGGACTACCGCAATACGGAGTTATCTACCCGATTGCTTCCCTTGTCCGTTAGGTGGCGCTATTATTGGGTAGTTCCGGTTTCGTGTTGTTTGGGTAACCAACATAGTCGAAGTGAGACTGTACAGCGGCCTGCGTATCTGTGCAGCCTGATCTGTCTTGTCTAATATGTCGGTGACTGTACTATGATGAGTCTTGCGTAGCCGCAGGACAATCAGATATAAGCAAACAGAGGTTCTGCATGTTGATCTGACTCTTAACGGTACGGTTGTGTGCGACCAACAAAAACGCAGCTCGGCCTGTGAATCCAAACAGTCTGATCAGTGTCATTGATGATCGCATAAGCCTTAAAAGCACCACGGATAATGAATATCGCAACTGAAATAAGCGAAATCCAGTTGCACATAAGTCTATGCAGGTAACTGAACGACCATCAAAGATGCAGCTCAGCCTGTGAATCGAAACAGTCTGATCAGTGTCATCGATGATCGCAAGAGCCTGCTAATGGATATCGCAACAGAAAAAAGCGAAATCCAGTTGCGCATATTGATATAAGTTTTTGCAGGTAACTGAACGAACATGGAAGACGCAGCTCAGCCTGTGCATTGCATCCAAAAGGTCTGATCAGTGTCATTTGTGACTAAATTGTTTTATAAAGCCACACGGATAATAAATAATGCAACAGACATAAGCGAAATCCAGTTGCGCATATTGATATAAGTATTTGCAGGTAAATGAAGGACCAACGAAGACGTAGCTCAGCCTGTGCATCCAAAAGGTCTGATCAGTGTCATCGATGATTGTATGAGCCTTACAAAGCCGCACGGATAATGACTAAAGCAACAGAAGTAAAATAATTCCAGTTGCGAATATTGAAATAACTCAATGACCAACGAAGACACAGCTCAGCCTGTGCATCCGCGAGGTCTGGTCAGTGTCTTCGATGAAAGCATAAGTCTCACAAAGCCGAATGGATAATGGATAAGCAAGTCTCTATTTGCCTATGTTGATAAAAGTATATGCATGTAATTGAACGACCATCGAAGACGCAGCTCAGCTTGTGCGTCCAAACAGTCTGATCAGTGTCATCGATGATCGTATGAGCCTTACAAAGCCGCACGGATAATGACTATAGCAACCGAAATAAGCGAAATCCAGTTGCGCATATTGATTATAAGTCTTTGCAGGTAACTGAACGATCATCGATGACGCAGCTCAGCCTGTGCATCTAAAAGGTCTGATCAGTGTCATTTATGATTTATGATATTGCAAAAGAGATTTACAAGTGAAATTACAATTATTGCGCATGTTTATTTGAACGACCAGCGAAGTCGTAACACAACATGCGAATCCGTGCAGTCTGATCAGTCTGCACTGTGGGTTAAAGAGATGCATCTACTATCAGAAGCATCGAATGTGTTTTCGCGTTATGCTTAAATCCGGAACTACTCATTCGTGGCGCCCCTAGCGGCCAAGACGCGATTACGGGAATTAACTCTTGATATCGGTAGCCAGCCATTGGACACAGGAAAGACCCTTTTTTGACCTTTAACCTCTAAGTATAACCTTGACCTTTGAGGTACGGACCTGAGTCTTGCGCGCAACACTCCATCACATTATGGTTAACACTTCTGCCACCCAGGAATGATAATAACAAAGTTATTAATTGGACACAGGAAAGACCCTTTTTGACCTTTAACCTCTAAGTATGACCTTGACCTTTGAGGTACGGACCTGAGTCTTGCGCGCAACACTCCATCACAATATGGTTAACATTTCTGCCAAGTAATATTTAAATCCATCCAGGAATAAGAAAGTTATGGAGGATAAAAAAAATTGTGGACGGACAGACGGACAGACAGACCTTTAACCTCTAAGTTTGAC
Organism: Lucinisca nassula; assembly: GCA_963580285.1. Classification (NCBI taxonomy): domain Eukaryota; kingdom Metazoa; phylum Mollusca; class Bivalvia; order Lucinida; family Lucinidae; genus Lucinisca; species Lucinisca nassula. Next base: position 83,843,628 of record OY757027.1, read on the forward strand.
CTTGACCTTTGAGGTACGGACCTGAGTCTTGCGCGCCACACTCCATCACATTATGGTTAACATTTCTGACAAGTAATATTTAAATCCATTCAGGAATAAGAAAGTTATGGAGGATAAAAAAAATTGTGGACGGACAGACGGACAGACAGACGGACGGACAGAGTGATTACTATAGGGCACCCACACTTTCAGTGCGGGGCCCTAATTAACTTACTCCACCCATCAAAGATAAAGAGGGAAGCAAAGTTGTCAACCATGATTGGGTTAACTACCATGCATGCAGTCTGTCGTATAACATTTATGTTGTACCCAATCTTTTTATATCGAAGAATGATTTTACGAAATTGGGTGCTGAAGTCATTGCGGTTATATATTTTTCTGAATTTATATACTAAGTAACCGTAAAATTCGGGCTCCGATAGACCTTGTTGCAGAAGAGATTTCAGTCCAATATTGAATTTTGAAATTAAATCAGAATGACGTCTATAAAATTTTGAAAAGGCTTTGCGTAGTTTATGGTACCGATAACCCTGATTAAGAAGTGTAGCCGTTAACAATTTATTACGAGTGTTTAAGTCAGTTACATGACTACACACTCTCGCAAATCGAAATCATTGCGAATTATAAACGCCACAGGATGGCGCACGAGGAACAGCACCATCCAAAATCAAAATCATCGCGTTTATAATAAATTTTGCACGAAATAACCCCATCTACAATAGATAGATGTAAATACAAAAAATGGGGCCTCGGTATCAGACGAATTTGCTTTATTTAACTGAAGTCCTAGGGGGTAAATCTGACTGATCAAACCATTGAAATAGGTATTATCAATTTTGAATAAATCATCCAAATATCTAGAAGTTGGGCTGAAAGCTTCAATGATTTCAGACTGGTTTTCAGCAGAAAGAGGCATCATGAAGTCTCTCTCATAACAAAACAAAAACAGATCAGCCACAAGTGGTGCGCAATTAGTACCCATCGGAATACCCACAACTTGTATAAATAACTTAGTACCAAATCTTATGAAAAATATTGTCAAGTAGAAAGGTGAGAGCTTCACACACTTTCTGACATGACCATAAAGTATAATTTTTATGCTCTTCAGCAGTGAAAAAAAGCATTTCTTACATTACATGCAAGATAGAGGGAGTCTTCCCTATGAAATGTCCATTCAATTAAATCATTAAGTTTTTCTTTTATAAGATTATGAGGGAGTGTAGTGTAAAGGGTGGAAAAATCATAAGTAGACAGACTTGAAGCACGAAAACACCCGGATTTCAATTTATTAAAACTCATTAGAATTTTTTATAGACCAAAACATATTTCTACCTGATCTTTCGAAGTCTTTGTCGTAATATTTTATCACATGTTTTTTGATGGCAGCAAAACATGAAGTTAATAATTTGGAGAGTTAAAAGGTGGTACAAGAGCTTGAATTTGCTGCAGTTCATAGACGTTACTGTTGTCGAGTCCTCACCGTTTTCATCTCTGTGGTTGTTTGATTTTTGTGTTCACGGAGATGTTGCACCGATGAGGCATTCATACGGATTGAACAAATTATTTGTCTAAATCGCGACGGAAATAAGGGCGTGGATTGTGGCCACGTAAAATGATTTAAGTCCACCAGTGGAATTCATTTCACTGACCGTTCCAAGGCGGCTCTTCTGTCGCGGTTTATTTTTGTTAAGGTTTGGCTTGGGGTGTGTGTTACTTGTGTAACTTTGTTTTGGATAGCCAATTGGCAATTATGTGGGAAAGTGACTGTCCTTTTGGCTTTCCGCTATTGATGTTTCCATTAGGGTCTAGTTGTTTCATGTCTGTGCTTCTTTCCCTTTGGTGTATCTGATGGTAGCTGTGGGTTAATTGTATCGATTCCTGATTATTGCCTTCACTTCTACTCAGTACCACCAAGTTCTTGCTGAAGTTTTCCTGATCATTGCCTCTACTTCTATTTAACATAGTGGAGCCGTCAAACAACAACCACATTGTTTGTGGCCTTATCTGCTGGAGCCAAAACAAACGTGCGACATCGTACGGGGTTTATATTTCGCAGTTTATTCGATTCGCTAGAGTGTCTAGTCATGTATCCGAATTCAACACTCGTAATAATTTATTAACCGCTAAACTTCTTAATCAGGGGTATCGGTATCATAAACTACGTAAAGCCTTTTCTAAAATTTATAGACGTCATTCTGATTCGGTTGCAAATTCAATGTTGGACTTAAAACACTTCTGCAACATGGCCTATAGGAACCCGAATTCTATGGTGACTTAGTCTATAAATTTCGAAAAATACATGCCTGTAATGACTTTAGTACCCTCTAAGTAAAATCGTTCATCGATATATAAAGATTGGGTACAACATAAATGTTATAAAACAGACTGCATGCATGGTGGTTAACCCAATCACGGTTGGCAACTTTGCTTCCCTCTTTGATTGCACACCGGTGGGTCGGGCTTAAGATTATATGACGGTTCCAATGTAAAAACACAAATGGAATTTTATTTTATTTAGTATTCTTTATGTTGGTTGGCGCCTGATGCTCCGTCTTTGGTCGGGCCCCTCGGAGTCTAACTGATGGTTTTCTTTTGCTCCAGCAATTCTGTTATTGTATGCTGTCGAGTCCTCAACGTTGTTTCATCTCTGTAGTTTTTTTTTTATATGTATGTTCTCGGAGATGTTACACTGATGAGTTAGGATGCCTTCATGCGGACTAAGCAAAATTAGTGTATACCGCGACAGAGGTAAGGGCGAGGATTATGGCCATGTAAAATCGATTTAAGCCCACCAATGGAATTCTTTCCACGGACCGTTCCCAGGCGGTTCTTCTGTGGCGGTTTATTTATGTTGTTGTTTGTTACTTACTGTGTGTATCACTTGGGTCTTTTTATTTTGGATGGCCATTTGGCCATTTTGCGGGAAAGTAACTGTCCTTATTGCCTTCCTTTGTTTAGGTTTCCATTATGGTCTGGTCGCTTCATGTTTGTGTTCCTTTCCCTTTGGTGTCTTTTGATGGGTGGAGTAAGTTAATTGTATCTATTCCTGGCTGATCTTTGTTTTACTTCTACTTTTCTTATGAAATTCTTGATTACCTAGTTTTAGGTGACGTAAAGACGTCTTACGTTTAATAGGTGTATTGTATTTATAGCAAATTATGGGTGTTTCAGTATTTTGAAAATAAGCAGGAATAGATGAAATCACCGAACTGACCAGGAAGATACTAGGTAAATCTATAAAATCCAAACCCTTATTAATGAAGGATAATTTAATGTAATGACGTTTGTGATGAATTTCAGAATCGATGAAAGGACGTAGAGCATGCTTAGTATAACCTCCAGTTAAAAGAGCAGCATCGTATGACTGAATAAATCTATTGTAGAATTTATTTGCCTCGGTGTCCTGAATGCGTAATACAGAAATGGATAATGAACTTAGAATTGCGAGCATAGAGTGTCGTCCATGATTCAATAAAATTATGGAAATCACTTCAGCCTTGTATTGTTTCTTTTAAAAGCACGCAATTTACCTTTATAATTTCCTTTTTTTTCTGGTTTCCTTGCGATCAAGTTTTACGCTTTCGACAGTCCAAAAGCGAGAAAATATCAAAACCGGGCATTTTTGATATATTACTCTCATGATAAATGCTGTTATTAAAGCCCAATTGAAAAGGTGTCTGTAATAAATTAACCCATTTCAATTCAGTTTCTTGTTGTTTAATAATTTTAAACCTACCTGTAGAATTTATATCATATTAAATTTTTTCCACTGAATGACATGTCCGTTTGAAATGACGGTACAAGAAAGTGTCAGTTTTTATAGGCTTACCCATTCTACGATAGTGTCCGTTAAATCTTGTTTTTAAGATGCGATTAGTTGCCCGACGTACTGCTCTTTTATGAAATTTAAACCCCAAAACTGGCTAAGTTCAAAAGTCGAAAAAAGTGGCAAAATAAGTTCTGAATATGTTCTATAACATACCCATTGTTAGATTTAAATGACCATAATGTCAAAATCGCATGCATATCTACAGACCATTACAAAAAAGTCCGCAAAGCTCGAAAAAGATCGGTGTAAACATCACGTAAACACGTCTATATTATTTTGACCCCCTTGAACCCCACTTTTATATAGTAAATAGACGGGGAGGCAATGACTGGGGTTTACAGGGGTAAACCTTATTTTTCCTATTTCTGCTCTTAAATATAGATTGTTGGTACTCGTTAGCACTGCCTCGACGAGGCGGTTCTAACATGTACCTTCAATCTATATTTTGAGCAGAAATAAGAAAAATATCACAATTTTCGTCTAAATTTTAGTTTTTAGGGTGGTAAAATGTACAATGAATTTGTTTGTTTGATTTGATTTGAGGTTTAACGTCCCCGTCAACACTGTAAAGGTCATTTTGGAGACGTTGCTTCCAATTTTATGGGACTTTTACCCAACAATGAGATGAAATGACATCTCAAGCCCTGTCGCCCAATGAAACCAATAGGGTTTATTAGCATGGACGGTCTACCTCGCACCGCGGTTCCTGGACAGGCTTAGATCCTCTAAGCGGTTTACCAGTACTAGTGTGCGGGCCGGATTCAGATCTGAGCGGAAGCATCATGCAGCCCATACATTTCTTCAAGCCCCTATTGGCGGGGGCTTACAATGAATTTGTATAGGCGGGTTTTCGTAATGACTGTATGAGGAGTTGCAAACAGAAAGAATCCCATCACGTGATCAAGTCCGTGAAATGAACATCCCTCTAAACTCCACTTAATGTAGAGAAAACTGTAGTTACGGGGGTGTGCATTATTTTTTTTTTAATTCTGCTCCCAAACATAGGTTGTGGGTACTCGTTAGACTGAGGCGATTCTAACGATCACACACAGCCCATGTTTGCAGTATAACTAAGACAAATATCACGGATTTTCATAAGAAAAGTAGCCATTTTTGAGTTGTGAAAAATACACTATATCGTACGGATATGTTATCGTAATGCACTGTCTGTCGTCAAATTCCCAAGCCGTAAAAGGGGAAAAGGGACTCAGCAAGGAGAACCCTGACAGAAAAAAATAAAAAAAAAATGTTGGTCCGCTAATTTTTCATGCTGATGCTATAAATAAAATTTCAGGATTCTACCTCTTACCATTGTTGACCATATGCAAATGTAACGAACAGACGGACAGACAGACCCAAAAATAATGCCCCGTCAATGTTTTCGAAGTTGGGGGCATAATAAAAAGTGATGCTCAGTCATTTATTGAAAATGATACATCTAACACAAAATATGATATTATTGCCCTCCACACATTAACAAATGATATAAAATCAAAGAGTTCCCAAGATTGTGTAAATGATTTTGGTAATTTGATTATGGCAGTGAAATCAAAACACCCAGAATCAATGATAGTTACCTCCCTTGAGACAAACCGAACTGATGACCCGAAATTGAATCTCAAAGTTGACTCAGTTAATTGCGCCTTGAAAGAGTTATCATTCGATGACTCTTGCATTACACTTTGTGACAACGGTAATATGTCTAAGGGATCAGTAATTAGGGAAAACCTGATTAATGAAGATGGTTATCATTTATCAATGGAAGGCACTAAGGTACTGGCATCAAATCTCAGAAAGACTTTCGATAAACTGCTTGATATCAGTCCACCTCCATCTAGACCAAACCGTAGACAGGGTTCACGAAGAAGACAACACAGAGACGGTCAATAGCTGAAGCAGCATGGAACATTGACGGCATTATTACAAAATGTCATAATAAACTTGAAGACAGTGACTTTCTGTCTGAGGTCAAAAAGTATGATATATTTGGTATAGTAGAGACCCATGCAACTAGTAGTTTCAAATCCCCTTTGAGCAATTATAAAATACATCATTCTTTTAGGCCTCAAGACAGGAAGTCAAAAAGAAACTTTGGAGGGATTAGTATATTGGTAAAAAAAATGTATCTCAAATGGTATTACTGTGCTTCCTTTTACCAACTCCAATTTTTCTTGGATAAAATTGCATAGCAATTATTTCCATCTGGCCAAGGATCTTTATATATGCTTTTTGCATATCCCCCCAGATAATTCTACTTATAGCAGGAAGCACGGGGACCAGTTTGAGCATTTATCAGAATCTATCGTTTCCTTTGCCAATAAAGGTAGCATCATGCTTTGTGGTGACATGAATGCACGCACTGCTACAGATTTAGATTTTATTTTGTCAGATTCAGAGAGTGGGTTGTCTGAATATGATCCTGAGTATAGTTTTGATGATAACACATTGCATAGTCGAAATAGTCAAGACCACACCAAATGCAGTAGAGGGGAGATGCTCCTTGATCTTTGCATCAAAAGCAAGTTAAGAATACTGAATGGTAGAATTCTGGGTGACACACAAGGAAAATTTACTGCTCATTGCAGCTTAGGGAGCAGTGTTATTGATTACATGCTGTCTAGCGAGGAATTAATGAGTAGATTTCTGTATATGAAGGTTCATGATCTTAAACGGTCTCTTACCAATCATTGTATGTTATCCTGTGTTATCTCAGTTAATTATACAGAGATTCACTGCCCTCAAAATCTCTTTCCCCTACCGAAAAAATATATTTGGAATACAAATACTGTGCATGTGTTTCAACAGGAGCTATCCACGGAATCATATTCAGAGAGGCGCCTACTGTTCATGGAAAAGAAGTTTAATAACACGTCAGAGGCAGTTTATTCATTTACTGATATTCTGAATCAAGCTGCATCAGCAACATTAAAATGTAGAAAGAACACTCACATAGGTAAACCTAAGGTGAGTCATAAAACATGGTTTGATTCCAGTTTAAAAGACTTAAGATCTTCTTTGGATTTATGCTGCAAGCACTTGTCCTTGGACCCTTTTAACAATGAATTAAGACATAAATGTTTTACCTTGAGTAAAAAATATACCAAACTGCGTAAAAGGAAACGCAAGTTATATTTTAATAGACTTCTCCAGTCTCTTGACTCATTGCAGAGCACCAATCCCAAAGAATACTGGAATATCATAAACTCAGTTAAACGGGAATCTGCCTCTGAATGTGCCTCCTCGAGTATTGACCCCAAAACATGGAAGACGTATTTTGAATCTTTGAGCTCAGTGCCAGAAAAACTGAAAGAAAAAGTGGATATCATGAAATCAGTGCTGCATGATTCCCGATTACCCCCTCCAACGGAGATACTTGATAAATATATTAGCTCCAAAGAAATTATGTCTGCTTGTATGAATTTACGTAATGGTAAATCAAGTGGTTCAGATAGCATTTTAAATGAAATGCTTAAATATGGCTCTTTTTATATTTTACCATGCTTAGAAAAAGTGTTCAATTTTGTTTTAGATACTGGCGAATATCCGTCATCATGGTCTGATGGGATCATCACTCCATTATTCAAATCAGGAAATCCTGATGATCCTAATAATTATCGTGGCATTACCATTACTAGCTGCTTGGCTAAGCTTTTTAACAGTATCCTTAATAGAAGGTTAGTTAAATTTCTAGATGACCACAAAAGCTTACATTTTGAACAAATTGGATTCAGGCATGGCTGTAGAACTTCAGACCACATCTTTAAACTAAAAACAATAATCTGTAAACAATTTTCTACATCTAAAAAGCTGTATACATGTTTTATAGACCTTAAAAAAGCATTCGACTCAGTCTTGCACGAAGCCTTGTTTATTAAACTTATTAAATATGGAATTGGAGGGAAATTTCTGTCAGTTTTGAAATCCATGTATTCCATGAACAGCAGGCGTGTTAGAGACAATGCAGAGCATGGGCTCACTGAATCATTTTTGTCTCGTGTTGGAGTGTACCAAGGTGATAATCTTAGTCCGAGCTTGTTCAACATATTCTTGAATGACATTGTCGACCAATTCGACTGTTCATGTGACCCTGTACTACTTGGTGACTCGTATCTTAACTGTTTATTATATGCAGATGACCTCATTTTGATGTCAGATTCACCAGCAGGCTTACAAAACTGTCTTAACAAGACATTTAACTTTTGTTGTGAGTGGGGTCTGGATATTAATTTTGACAAGTCAAAAATAATGATATTTAACAGAGCTGGTAGATTGTTAAGCGATAAGTTTAGTGTTGACAATGTCGTTTTGGAATCCGTTAGACAGTACAAATATTCAGGTGTTATGTTCAGCCTTAATGGCGGTTTTACAAATGCTTTGAATGATCTGTATCACAGGGGTCAAAAAGCATTCTTTAAAGTTTGTTCAACTTTTTCATCCTTATCTGTTAATATTGACCAGTTAATACATATATTTGACCATACTGTCAAACCTGTACTTCTATACTCCTCAGAAATTTTGGGGATGTTTACTCATAATCGTAGAATTATACGATGTGAGTCCAATATAACTTCAAATGTATACTCCAGATCACCTTTAGAGAAAGTGTATTTAAACCTATGTAAATACTCTCTTGGTGTATCTAAGAAGGCACCTCATTTAGCTTTATATGGTGAGTTAGGCCGTTACCCTCTTTATACTGATACAGTTTGTAGTATGGTCAAGTACTGGCTAAGGTTGCATGAGGATAAATGTGGTGATCACCTATTGAAAGATGCTTTAAAAGATAATTTATCTCTATTCAAGACTGGCCATGAGTGCTGGGTTAAATGCTTGCACACTATATTAAGGGATATTGACATGATTCATGTATTCAATAATCCAATGAGCTGTAAACCTAAAGACATCGCACTAATAAAGCACCGTCTTCAGCGGCAATTTAGGGATAGATGGTTCACCGAGCTAAATCAGAGTGACAAGTTACGTACTTACAAGGAGTTTAAATGCCAATTTCAATATGAACCTTATCTTAAGCATGTAAGTAACTCTAAATTAAGAAAGTCATTGACCCGCTTACGCATTAGCTGTCATAGACTTTTTATTGAAATTGGGCGTTACAGCATTCCTAAAATTCCCGCTGAAGCCAGGCTTTGCAAGTTCTGTAACCTTGATCAGGTGGAGGATGAAATGCACTTCCTTTCAACGTGTCCACTTTATTAGCAGAACAGAGACATTTTATACAGTGTTGCAGCTAAGGAGTCAAGACACTTTTCTGATCTGAGTGATAGAAATAAATTTATTTGGTTGATGTGCAATGAAACCAAAGAGTTATGTCTGCAGTTGGCCTCCTATGTTTCTAGTTCTTTTGTCCTGAGATCGGAAAACAGTTTATGATTTCTGGCTGAAGTAAGTACCGTAGAGATCCTTAAGTTTGGGAACCAGAGAAAGATGCTGTACTGCTGATAAAATTTGAGTGGTCTGATTTCACGTTGCTGAAATGTGCTCAAACTATGCAGCAATCAGTGTAGATCTTGATACTGACTTTCGAATACTTGGGGTATTTGCGGTACTGCATTACAATCCTGTATGGGTCAGATAGTTGTAATAAATACTAAGATTTATGTCTGCAATTTTCTACCCATCTTTCAGGGCCTCCAGTGGTCATGAAACTAGTTTACCATTTTTACTGTGCCCTTCTTAAAGTTAAAAAAAAAAAAAAAAAAAAAAAAAAAAAAATGGACATTTGAAAGTCCTGCATGATCAGGCCATGGTTAAAAATCCATTACTGTGGAATTCTGTATCCAAAGTATGTAGAATGAGCGGCAGGCAGTGAACACCTTGTTTGGACTGCTCCTTCTCTGTGTCTACGCTGCTTGCTAAGATCTGGCTGACACGTTTTTTTTTTTCGACTCCATAAATTGTAGAAAAGTTTGCAGTGTTTTTAAAATCTTAAAAATTTGGACATATAAATGTTCTGTATGTCTTCTAAAAATGATTTGTCAGTTTGTTTGTTTTGAGGTTTAACGTCCCTGTCAACACTGTATATGTCATTATGGAAATGTTGCTCCCAATTTTGTGTGACTTTTGCCCGGCCTTGTGGTGGAATGACTTCTCGGGGACGCCTGTCGCCCAGTGGATCCAGTGGGGTTTGTAGGCATGGATGGGCCGACAAGCACCACTTTTGGATCCTCTGAGTGGTTTACTAGTGCTCGAGTGCGGTCTGCTTCGGCTCTGCGGGGAAGCATCCTGCGGCCCGTCTGTTTCTCCAGGCCCCGGAGGGCGGGGACGTCTAAAAATGATAAAAAAGCAAAAAAAAATCCATGATAATAGTAATAAGTGAAATTATGTGTCCAAAGTATGTAGATTGACCGGCAACAGTGGGGACCCTGATAGGACTGCCTCTACTGAGGCATTCAGATCTGGAGCTGCACTGGTTGCCTTAACATCACGTGAGCAAGTCCGTGAATGAGCACCCCTGGTCTCCACTTTATATAGACAAAAGTGGGGTTTACGGGGTGTACATTAATTTTCTTATTTCTTCGCCGGGAAATGGGTTGTGGGTGCTGGTGGGTTGGAGCCGCTCAAAGAGGCGGTTCTAATGGGCACCCACAGCGTGTGTTTGGGGTGGGAATAACAAAAATATGACAGTTTTTCATCAGAAAAATAGCCATTTTGGAGATGTGAAAATTTAAAAATGGACTATGTTGCGCGGATGTGTTATCGTTTCTGACATATCTCGAAATCTCCAGAGGTTGGAAAAAGGGAAAAAAGTACTTTTTTTTTTCTTTAACAGTGTTCTTAAAGGCCGGAAAAAGAAGAAAAAAAGGAAAAAAATAGAAATCTGAAAGTTATGGAACCCGGGGGGGGGGGGGGGGTGTTGTTGGTATGTTGTGCGAGCGAGATGTTGGGTTGTACGGGCGGGATGGTGTCTTGTGTGTGGGGGATGGTGTGTTGTGCGGTGCGGGCAGGATATTGTCTTGTGCGGGCGACATAATTTATGTTGTGCGGGCAACATGTTGTCTTGTGCGCGTGGGATGGTGTATTGTTTGCGCAGCTTGGTGTCTTGTGCGCGCGAGATGTTGTCTTGTTTGCGCAACATGTTTCTTGGATGTTGTGTTGTGCGGGCAGGGTGTTGTCTTGTTCGCGCAATGTGTGTCTTGTGCGCACGAGATGCTGTCTTGTGCGGGCAGGGTGATGTCTTGTGCGGGCAGGATGTTGGGGCGTGCGAGCGAGGTCTGCGCGGGATCTGTGTTGTGCGGACGAGGTGTTGTCTTATGCGCGCAGGATGGTGTGTTGTGCGGGCAGGATGTTGTTTTGTCCTCGCAGGGTAGTGTGTCTTGTGCGGGCGAGTGGGTGTCTTGTCTGCGCGGAGATGGTATGTTGTCCGCGCGGGACGGTGTGATGTCGGAGCAAGATGATGTCTTGTCCGCTCAGGATATTGTCTTGTTCGCACAGCATAATAAAGGGGAAAATTCATGTTCCTTCCTGGGTTCCGTAGAAAGTTCTGCAATTCTTCTAAAAATGATCAGGCCATGGTTAAAAATCCATGTTGGGGGTTATAGTAGGGTTATGTGTCCAAAGTATGTAGATTGACTGGCAACAGTGGGGACCAAGATAGGACTGCTCCTGCTGAGCAGTCAGGTCTGGGTCTGCACTGGTTGCCTAGATCTTTCTGACATGTTTCTGGGTCTCCAGAGCTTGGAGAAAAATTCACAGTGTTCTTAGGGTTCAGGGAGGAAGAGGAAAAAGAAATAAAAATCAAAATTAACAGCAAACAGGGGGGACCCTGACATGACTGCTTTTCTGAAGCAGTCGAGTCTGGGTCTACACTGTTTGCCTTGATTTCTCTGACGTGTTTCTGGCCCTCCAGAGATTGGAGAAAAGTTAAGTCCTAAAAATTTGGATATCTGAAAGTTCTGTAATTCCTCTAAAAATGATCAAGCCATGGTTAGAAATCTATGATCAGACTGACTTTACAGTGGTGGTCAAAAGTGTGCAGATGAACTAACAGCGGTGAGGACCCTGATGGTACTGCTCCTATTGAAGCAGTGGAATTTGGATCTTTACCGTTTGCCTGGTTCTGTCTAACCATAAACTTTGGTTTATTACGGTGTTGTATGATATCATTCATTGGTGTTACATGCATTTATGTATGGCTACATGGCAAACAATGATATATGTTTGCAAATTGTGGATCTCTTGTGCACAAGCACTGAGTACCCTGAAAGGACTGCTCCTACTGAATGGTCAACTATGTATCCAGATCTCTCTGAACCTTAAACTTGGGGTCATGAAGTTGCATTCATGTATGACTGCACTGAAAAAATGATCAGTGTTTGCGAATTCTGGATCTTTTATGCACAGGCAATGAGGTTCCTGATAGGACTGCTTCTGCTGGGGGGGGGGGGGTCAGATCTGGGTCTGCACTGTTTGCCTTGATCTATCTGACCACAAACTTGGTTTTGTGGGATATTAATGGGTGCAACATGCATTTATATATGGCTGCGTTGAATCATTTGTCTATGTTTGCAGACTCTGGATCTTTTATGCACAAGTAGTGACGACCCTGATAGGACTGCTTCTGCTGAAGCAGTCAGATCTGGATCTGCACTGTTTGCCTAGTTCCTTCAAGCCATAAACTTCAGGTTATTACGGTTTTGTATAATGTTATTAGGTGCAACATGCATTCATGCATGGCTGCGTTGAAAACAATGATCTATGCTTGCAGATTCTGATGGTGACGACCCTGATAGGACTGCTCCTGCTGAAGCTGTCAGATCTGGATCTCCACTTTTTTCCTAGATCTGTCTGACCACAAACTTAGTTTTGTGGGATATTATCGGGTGCAGCATGCATTCATATAAGACTGCGTTGAGGACAGTGATCATCGCTTGCAGATTCTAATTCTTTTATGTACAAGTAGTGGCGACCCTGATAGGACTGCTCCTACTGAAGCAGTCAGATCTGGATCTGCACTGTTTGTCTAGATGTTTGTCCATTAACTTAGGGCCATTGACCCGTTTTTTCTGTGCGGAATGGGGTCTTTCTCTTGATTTATAGCAGAGTTCATAAAAAAAAAAAAAATGCGGGCAGTGGAGGCCCTGATCAGGCGCCGGGTTCTGCGGCGTCTGATCTTGCCCTGCACTGTTTGCCGGGGTGCCTCTTTTGGTACTGGATGGGTTAGTGATGTCACTGGGGTGCAACATGCAGTCATGTATGGCTGCGTTGAGAACAATGATCTATATTTGCAGATTCTGGATCTTTTAATGTGCCCTCCACCTGTAGATATTGATTGTCAGCAAGCTGTATTTCGAATCACTCACATTTTTGTGCAGCTCTAATTCAGCCACAACTAACAACTGCAACCTGAGCCAAGCGGCTTGCCGTACAAGTGTCCTAAACGTTTGGACAGAAGAGTAACCAGGGCAGACCCAGATTCCGATCAGGGTCTTCACTTTTTGCTGTTCTAACTAGTTTAAACATGTCCATATTTGTAAACTAAGACTGTGATTGCAGTATATGTACATGTACGTCCAGACTTTTGGGTATTTTTGCGGTAACTGTATACATGTCCCACTGCCACTTTATAGCACGGTTATAGAGATCAAAAAGAGGGAGGAGAGGGGAGGAAAAAAAAATAATTTTTTTTTCCTCTTCATCTTTAAAGAGCCGTGTTATGAGGAGGTCGTGATACATGTTATTGTATGTTTTTCCTTGTTTCATTGTTTCTTTGCATTAATCTAGTTTCATTCTTTCACGTTAGTATGTCCATCAGGGCTTTCCTGTTTTCTTAATAAACTTTGAAACTTTGAAACTTTAAAAACAACAAAAGAACCGTCTTGGAACGGTCAGTAAAACGTTTTTAACTAGGGGCTTAAATCGATTCTACAATTCCCGCCCCTACACTCTGTCGTGGTTTATATAAATGATGCACGCAAAGCAACTATATTATAATTAACCCTTATCTTGCTGAATATTCATTTAAGCCACACCCATTTCTGTTTATCAACCAATCAAATTACTTGATGAAATTCATTGCTAAAAAATCATAAACTGAATGCCAAACAGTGCAGATTCTGATCAGATGGCTTCTTCAGAAGCCATCTGATCTGGATCTACATTGTTTGCAAAGATAGGGGTTGTAATGAACAGCAAGATAAGGGTTAAAATAAGCAGAAAGCCAAAAGGAAAACCTCATTCCCAAACAACGACCACACAACCATCCAAAATAAAATGCATGCAAAGACAATGACAATTACAATAATACACCACAACAGAAGCACCGCCTTGGAATGGTCAGTACAAAAATACTAGGGCAATGATAAGGAATCGATACAATTAACCCACATCGCTCAACAGAGACATCAAAAGGGAAAGAAACACAAACATGAAACAACTATACCCTAAGGGAAACATCAGTTGCGGAAAGCCAAAAGCCTACTGTCTCTTCTCCCTTTCTTGAGTGACTCACATCTTATTTTTTCTAGTATTCCAGTCATACTCCCAGTTGCAAAGCTGTAATTGCTAGTTAGAAATCTAGCAGTTCTAGTCTGAACTTTTGTTCAATTTCGTCTCGAAGGAACACTGCCTAGGGGTCCTCAGATTCAACTATCATATTCCAAGATTGTGCGAATAAGTCCTTTATATGCTGCCTCTTTTACATCCTGGGGACACTGATAAAAATTCGCCTCAGGAAACCAAGCGTTCTATTAAACTTAGTACACATGATGCTTATGTGTGTATCCCATCTCAGGTCAGTTGGCTGTGGTATCGTGTGTGGGGGAGGGTGTAAGACTCTCAAATGGATAGATTCCGAAGTGGCCTCCATAATATCGATTTTACGTGGCCACGATCTTCTCCCTTGGTTCTCTCGTGGTTTAGACAAAACATTTTTTCATAGAGGATCTTACATGAGTGCTCATGTATTATTGAATTTATTAAACGAGTTGAGGAAAAGGGTTAAAATGCGAGGCTTTGCCGAGCATTTTATCCCTTTTCTTCAACGAGTTTAATAAATTCAATACTACATGAGCACGAATGCAAGATTCTATTTATCATATGACATATAAAACGCATTTTATTCACGATTGTTTACAAAAATGTCAATATTCCGCCGTTAGTAAATGCGACGTCGTTAAGGACGTCGTACATGTAACGTTACGGGACGTATCTAGCTAATTTGCATATTTAATCCACTAGTGGATTATCGAAAATAATACATGGCGTTATTACACTCTCAGACGCGACGTCATATGATAAATCCGCGTTTCACTTAGACATCTGCATCTTTCTTAAATTTCCCAGTAGAAATTAAACACAGTCGTCTGCGAACAGATGTTGCACTGATGATGAGGTACTAGTTATTTCATGTTTGTGTTTCTTTCTCTTTGGTGTCTCTGATAGGAGCTGTGGGTTATTTGCAGGGATGAATGTCGCGATGTGCACCGTCCTTCGGATCGGGACGTTAACTGGAGCACCCCCCCCCACCCCCTGTGCAGGGAGAACAATCCCCTGTGCAGGTTAAAGAGCCCTATTGTAATTACATGATTACTGTGTAGGCTTTCATCCTACAACACCTGCAAGTAATGGTCAAATGTGACCTATTGCAGTATCAGTAGAAAGAAAGAAAAGAAAGAAAGGTTAATCGATTGTGTCGATTCCTTATCATTGCTTTCACTTCCATTATGGAAGGGGCTCAGTCTTTTAACTATTCACCGTCTGAGATAAAATATCTCCGTCAACCACAGGTACACAATCCAATCCCATTACATCACTTACCAATAATAATCATTAATTACCAATTCTACTGCCCCTTACTGCAAGAACTAACATTTACAAAGAGTCGTTCTTCCCCAGAACCATTAGGGATTGGAATGCCCTTCCCGATTCGATTATTTCGACAGCTGAAGGTGCTGATGATTGTGTAGCTAAATTTACCTCTTTTGGTTAGAGCTAGGGACTAACTTCCCACATCACAGGTCCTGGTGTATGAATGTCATTTGCCAGTAACAATTCTATCTATCTATCTTCTGATACTGCGTCGGTCACATTTGACCATTATCACAGGTGTATATGACATACACTCCAGGTTTTGCAGGATGAAAGCCTACATAGTAATCATGTAATTACGGTAGGGATCTTTAACCTGCGCAGGGGATGGTTCTCCCTGCACAGTGGGGCCTCCAGTTAACGTCCCGATCCGAAGGACGGTGCATCTTATGACATTCATCCCTGCAAATGATGCCAATGGAGCGTGTTCGGACACCGAAATTTTATCGCCGCTGCCGGGATCGAACCCGGGACCTCTAGCATCAGAGGCAAGTGCACTATCCACTGAGCTATCTGATTCTGATTCTTATTCTAATTATCTAATCTATTCTAATTCTTATTATCAGTAAAAGGTCCATTGCCATTGAACAAAAGTGTCGGAGAACTGGCTGAATCTCCAAAAACGGTGTCGGGTAACTGTCTTGTTCGAAGACACGGTACACGCTGTCATGTGACTGTTCAAAATGGCGGACGAGAAGCTCCAGTGGTTTCAGCAACCAAAATATGCGATCTTCAGATAAACGAATAATGAAATGCTTTAGAAATGTTATGCTGACCAAAGTGCATCATAAATTTATATTCTTTATTTTTTCGGATCAGAATCAATGATGACAAAGGCAGGTTAATTATATAAATAATTATATGGAAGCGTGATAGCTCAGTGGTTAGTGCACTTGCCTCTGATGCTAGAGGTCCCGGGTTCGATCCCCGGCAGCGGCGATAAAATTTCGGTGTCCGAACACGCTCCATTGGCATCATTTGCAGGGATGAATGCCTTAAAGTGCACCGTCCTTCGGATCGGGACGTTAACTGGAGGCCCCCTGTGCAGGGAGAACCATCCCCTGTGCAGGTTAAAGATCCCTACCGTAATTACATGATTACTGTGTAGGCTTTCATCCTGCAAAACCTGGAGTGTATGTAATATACACCTGCGGTAATGGTCAAATGTGACCGACGCAGTATCAGAAGATAGATAGATAGATAAACATATTTTATTGTTTTAGTTGCTCTGAGTTAGTTTATTTCTGATCAGAATCAGAATTATTACTGGTGACACGTCAGATGACATTCATACACCAGGACCTGTGATGTGGGAAGTTAGTCCCTAGCTCTAACCAAAGAGGTAAACTTAGCTATACAATCCTCAGCACCTTCAGCTGTCGAAATAATCGAATCGGGAAGGGCATTGTCAGGTATAAAAGCCAAGGCCGGGCCGAGCCAAAAATGCTGATCCGAAGATTTTATATTTCGTCTCTTGTTACAATTAAGATAAATATTGTATTCAATTGGGTATCAAATTATTATAAATAACATATTTGATAACTGCACGAAGGTTTATCTCTCTACTTTATTTAATTTTCTTGAAATAACCGTTTTGCCGAAATCAAGGGGTATAAAAGCCAAGGCCAGGAAAAATTATATTATTTCTTAATTTCTTGCAAATTTACAGGTTAAAGTACTTCTTTTTATCCTGAAAATTTTTGAATTTGATTATTGTCATCATTTGTCCATAGAAAAATAAAAACAAAACCTATAACACTACCTTAGATTATCAATTTTCTTATTTTCTAATTGTTTCTTTTTTTAGAGTGACTTAATTAAAAAAAAAACGACCGAAAAGGACCGAAAAAGAAGAAGTTTTGTTTACTGCTGGCTGGAATTAATGAAAAATAAAAAAAAGAGGGCCCACAGGGCCCTGGTTGGCTCACCTGTTTGTCACTGTCTCGAGTACTTTCTATTTTTAGCTCTGGTGGCCATCTTGTTCAACAGCAGAGTGATTTAAGCTTATTTGGTAGGGAGTCACCTAGGCAACATTCCTGTGAAGTTTGAATCAAATTGGCCTTAGGGTTTAGGAGGAGTTCACGTTTGAATCAGATTTACAACATTTTTCTATTTTCAGCTCCGGTGGCCATTTTGTTCATCGGAGCAGGATTGTTTTAACCTTTTTGGTAGAGGGTCATGTAAGCAACATTACTTCGAAGTTTGAATGAAATTGGTCCAAAGGGTACAGAAGGAATTGTCGTTTGAAGATTTTTTTTTATTTTTAGCTCTGGCAGCCATCTTGTTCATTTGAGTGGAATGAGTTTTAACTATTTTGTTAGGTAGTCATCTAGGCAACATTCCGGTGAAGTTTTAAATCCAATTGGCCCAAGGGTTTAGAAGGAGTTCGCATTTGAAGCAAATTTACGATGTTTTTCTATTTTTAGCTCTTGTGACCATTTGTTAATTGTTCATGCTATTTTCCTAGAGGGTCATCTACACAAAATGGTTCAAAAGTTAAAATAAAATAGGTCAAATGTGAAGGAAAAAGTTCAAAGATCATTTTATGTATGAATAGAAAGGCCTTGTCGCAAGGAACCTACATGCGAAATACAAAGTCTGTATCTCAAATGCTTCAAAAGTTATGACAAAGTAGGTCAAAGGTCAAGGTCATGGGTCAAAAGTTTTAAATGGTTGAGAAAACCTTGTCACAAGGAACATACATGCCAAATATGAAGGCGCTATCTCATATGGTTCAAAAGTTATGATAAAGTAGGTCACCGGTCAAGGTCAAATCTTTATATGAGTGGGAAGCCCTTGTCACAAGGAACCTATATGCCAAATATGAAGGCTCTATCTCAAACAGTTCAAAAGTTATGACAAATTAACCTACTGATCTACTTTTTGATTTGACATGACCCATATTCAAACTTAACTGAGATATTGTCCAGATGATCATTCTGAGCAAGTTTAATGGTGATTTGACTAAAACTGTGGCCTCTTAGAGTGTTCAAAACGTTTTTCTATGATTTGACCTGCTGGTCTACTTTTTGACCAGACATGACCCATATTTGAACTTGACTGAGATATTGTCAAGATGATCATTATGGGCAAGTTCGATGATGATCGGACCAAAACTGTGGCCTCTAGTGTGTTCACAAAGTTTCTCTATGATTTGACCTGCTTGCCTACTTTTTGACCCGACATGACCCATGATAGTCTGCCAAGTGACATTTCGTCTCATGTTCGGTCTGACCCTTCTTTTCATATTTTATCAATAAACGTTGGCGGTCTGCAAAATAAGCTTTATGGACCTGATTTTGAAGATTTCATCCAACAATATTTTGTAATTTGCATTCAGGAAACACATTTTGACTGTTTCGACAACATTGACATTAAGGGTTTTCAACCCCTTCCATTTATGACTAGGGATAGGGCAAGGATCAGATCAGGTGGGATTGCTATCCTGGTTAGGGATGATGTGTTTGACAAAGTTAAAGTTTTAAAATCCAGTGGTGAGAACTTTTATTGGTTTACATTACTGAACTGTTTCAGTGTTGACTTATTATTTTGTTCAGTATACATTCCACCAGAAAGTAGCATATATGGTGCTATTGACATTTTTGACTCACTTGAATCAGACTTGATTGAATTGAATCCGCAAAATGAGTACAAAATATGTTTACTTGGAGATTTTAACTCCCATACTAATAATGATAGTGACTTTATTACTATAGATGATACCATTGAGCAAAACTTGCACATTGATAATCTCTTGAATGATACTGACAGAGTTTCAATTCAGGATTTTGGCTTTCAATTAGAAAGGTTTAATTCTGACCATTCACGGGTTGACAATTATGGTAGAAGGCTATTAGAAGTGTGCAAATCTTTCAATTTATTCATAGCAAATGGTAGGTTGGGTGATGATAGATTTCTTGGCACACAGACGTGTAAGTCTAGCACTGTGGTGGATTATGCCATTTTATCACCTTCCGTTTTTAGTATGGTTAATGAGTTCCGTATTTTACCATTTGATCCAATGATTAGCGATGTTCATTGTGGTATACATATCTCTCTTTACTGTCAACCTGAAAATAATGCACATCAGGAAATCAACACTGATGAGTCGGACACTATTAAAAGGGCCTCATGGAATGCTGATGCTCAACATTTATTTTTGCAAAACTTAAATGATGATAATATTAGCCAGCTTATTGATCATATGAGTTCTTTGCATGACAATGTTTCAAAAGAAACGGTTCAACTTCTTACTACTCAGTGTTCATCTTTATTGTATAATGCGGCTGATGCTGCTGGTATGATTAAGCAGATTAACCCTCAACCCAGTTCAGTTCGTAAAAAGTCTAAATCTACACGACCGTGGTTTAATGCTGAATGCAGAAGCCTACAAAAAAATTTTCGTAGGGCTAAGAATATGAGAAGAAGAGTAAGCAGCCTTGATAATATGCAAGCTTTAACTGAAGCTAGTAAGGCTTATAAGAAATGTGTAAACAAACACTTTAAAACATATCAAAAAGAATTTATTAAGAAGCTCCGTAACCTCAAATCTGCAGACCCAAAGGCATATTGGGGATTATTGAATAAAACTGAATGCTCTAGGTCTTCAGTGATGCATAAATTATCTCTTGAAACTTTTGCTGAGCATTTTAAAAAATTAAATACTGTATCTTCTGAGCATTTGGAGCAATTGCACACAATTGATCCATCAAAAGTATCTCAGCATAATTTGGAATTGAATACCCCTATTACAGAACAAGAAGTTCTTAAAAGCATAAATAGCCTTAAGATGAATAAAGCTTGTGCTTCTGACTTAATTTTAAACGAATTTTTAAATATTCCAAAAGTAAGATGTTAACTGCATTTACAAAGTTATTTAACATTGTTTTTAATTCTGGGCATGTACCTGATGACTGGTCCCAAGGAATTATCTCCCCTATATACAAGAACAAAGGTGATAAAGCAAGTCCAGATAATTATAGAGGTATAACCATATTAAGTTGTTTTGGTAAATTGTTTACAGCGGTTCTCAATACTAGACTTAATAAGTATATAGAAGACATGAATGTATTGGCTGAGGAGCAGGCTGGTTTCCGCAAGGGATATGGTACCACAGATCATATTTTTAATCTTAAATGTTTAATAGATCTTTACTTATTTCGAGGTAGAAAGTTATTTTGTGCCTTTATTGATTACAAGAAGGCTTTTGATTCAGTAAATCGTACTTATCTTTGGCAAAAGCTTCTTAGTAATAACATTGATGGTAAAATGTTTAAAATTATCCATAGTCTGTATGCCAATGCCAAATCCTCTGTAAGGATAGGAAATTTAAAATCTGGATCCTTCTCCAGTAACATTGGAGTCAGGCAAGGCGAAAATTTGTCTCCTGTACTTTTCTCATTATTCTTAAATGATCTGTCAGAGTTTATATCTCATGCTTATAATGGTCTTAATAATGTCTCTGACATGGCCCACATTCTCCTTAGTAATGATGAAATTGAAGTTTATTTCAAGTTATACATCCTGCTCTATGCCGACGATACAGTTATTTTCGCAGAGTCCGCTGAAGAACTCCAGGCAGCTTTAAATGCAATGTTCTTGTATTGTAAATCCTGGGATTTAGAGGTTAACCCATCCAAAACAAAAATCACTGTTTTCTGTAACCGTAAAACTGAACATGTCCCAAATTTTCTGTACAACGGCCAAAAATTATCTGTCGATGATAGTTTTGTTTATCTTGGTACTATGTTTTCATATAATGGACGTTTTACTAGAAATAATCAACGGCTTTTTGACCAAGCTCGAAAAGCTATGTTTTCTGTTCTGAAAAAGTCGAGAAAGTTACAGTTACCCATTGATATTCAATTACAAATGTTTGACACCATGGTAGTGCCCATTTTATTGTATGGTACAGAAGTTACTGGTTTTGAGAACCATAATATGCTTGAAAGGTTATGCTTACAGTTTTATAAGATTATATTGAATGTTAAAAAAAGTACTCCAAATTTAATCTTGTATGGAGAACTTGGAAGGCATCCTGTTTCAATTGACATTAAGACCAGAATGATTGGATTTTGGCAGCGACTAGTAAATGGCAAACCTGACAAAATTTCAAGTAAACTGTATAGTATCCTGTTGTCCATGCATAATAGAGATCTTTTCCATTCTAAATGGTTAATGTATATTAAAGATATTTTAAATGATAGTGGTCTTTTACATTGTTGGCAAAATCAGACTAATGTACCCTTAAATATTTCAAAATTAGTTAAACTCAAACTAACAGAAATACATAGCCTTTCTTGGAAAGAAGAAGTTTTTGAAAGTCCAAAATGTCTCAATTATAGAATTTTTAAACAAGATTTTGGATTTGAAAATTACTTTAATATCCTGCCCCATGATCTGTCTAAATCTTTTTGCCACTTTAGGTCACTAAATCATAGACTGCCAATTGAATGGGGGAGATTTTTAGGGACTCAAAGGGATGACAGAATATGCGAGCTGTGTACACTGCATAAAATTGGTGATGAGTTTCATTACATGCTTGAATGTACCTATTTTGATGATACTAGAAAGGTCTATTTGCCAAGAGGTCTTACATCTAGGCCCAATGTTACTGTTTTTCATGATATTATGAATTCCAGGGATACACAAACTATTTTTAAGGTGGCTAAATTCTGTAAGATGATTCTGAAGACATTTCAAGAGATTTTCAGAAATATATGATTCGTCACGGGAACACGTCTGTAATATTCAAACCCCCTGAACCCCACTTTTACATAGTGAAACTGGGCTTTGGGGGGGAGGGGGGAATTATTTCCCTTATTTTTGGTCTGGGGCGTGGACCCCGGGGGGTTGGTGGACCCGTTTCAGCGAGGCGGTTCTATCATGTCCCTGTGGTCTGTGTTTTCAATGATCTAGACTTTCTCCGTAAAAAAAAAAAAAAAAAAAAAAAATCAGTTTTCTCGAGCTCCGTTCTGACTACCAAGCCAAAAATTAACAATTAACCATTGCTATTCCAAGCGGTGGGAGAGATATCACAATTTTTCGTTTTGGAGCTTCCATTTTTGGATAAGGACGGATTTTTGTGTTTGTATGGGCAGGTTTTCGTGGCGATTTGTGGTATACTTTACATTTATCTGTACACTCAATGTCAGTGCTTTTCGTGTTTTTTCTTGTTTTTTTGTTGTTGTTTTTTTTTTTGGGTTACTCTAAACATTCCCAAAATACCTGTATCATGGCGAGACACGTCTATGTAATTTTGACCCCTTGAACCCCACTTCCACGAGTGGAACTGGGGTTTGTAGGGGTAATTTTGTTTTCCTTGTTTCGGCTCTGGTGCGTGGGTCGTGGGTGCTCGTGGGGGCCGTCTTGATGAGGCGGTGCTTGTGGGTTCCGGTGATCTGTGCTTGGGGCGGGGATGGGGGGAATTTTTATCACATTTTTGTATGGGCGAGTTCCGCGATGTTCGGTCAGATAATCAAGATGTCTTGGGAGATTTTCAGAAAATTTAACTTTAATGTGAGAAGGACAATTTCATTTGAACAGTGCTAGTAACTACAATGTTTTAACACAAGAAAGAGCTGTACTTTTTGCAGAGACAGTTGTGACAGCTAGTAGCGCTTATCCTGCTGTTCACGACAATCACTAACTTTGCAAGCGGTGTGGATCCGGATCAGATGGCTTCTGAAGGAGCCATCTGATCGGGATCTACAGTTTGACATTCGGATTATGAATATGTAGCAATAAATTACATTAATCTGATTGGCTCGGGGTTGGAAATGGATGTGGCTACATTGACAATTCAGCAGGATGGGAGCTAAATATTGACTCTAAATTTGAATTTCTCATGTGGTCCTGGAGTTTCAAATACTCTAAATGTTCCCTAATTCCAATAAAGAGGCCTTGGTCGCGCTGCTCACTTGTGAGCGACTTGACTTGGGTCTGCATGTTTGTTTTGGTTGTTTGTCCAGGCGACTGGGATTTTCAGAAAATCTTAACTATAATGTGAGAAGGACAATTTCATTTGAACAGTGATAGTAACTACAATGTTTTAACACAAGAAAGAGCTGTACTTTTTACAGAGACAGTTGTGACAGCTATTAAATATTGACTCTAAATTTGAATTTCTCATGTGGTCCTGGAGTTTCGGACTCTAAATGATCCTTATTCCCAATAAAGAGGCCTTGGTCGCGTTGCTCACCTATGAGTGGCCTGATTTGGGTCTACATATTTGTTTCGGTTGTTTGTCCGGGCAACTGGGATCAAAGGGAAATTCAGTGTGTTGGTGTAGTATGGTGGAGGCTTACGCTAGTCATGTGGACTTCTAGTCATAGAGACACTCATTCGCACTCTTTTAATTGTGTACATTTGAAACTTTCCTCAGATGTTTGTTCCATGTTCATTTTGTTTGTATGTTTGTGACTTGTACCCCGGTTAGGGGTTTGGTCATTTAATAAAAACTCTCAAACTCTCAAACTCTCAAACTTGACCCAGATACTGTCAAGATAATAATTCTGAGCAAGTTTGATGATGATCGGACCAAAACTGGGACCTCTAGTGTGTTCACAAGGTTTTTCAACAATCTGACCTACTGACCTTCTTATTGACCAGACATGACCCATATTCGAAATAAACCGAGACATGGTCAAATGATCATTTTGAGCAAGTTTGATGATGATCGGACCAAAACTGTGGCCTCAAGTGTGTTCAGAGGGTTTTTCTATGATTTGACCTACTGGCCTACTTTTTGACCAGACATGACCAATATTCGAACTTGACTGAGATATTGTCAAGATGATCATTCTGGGCAAGTTCGATGATGATCGGACCAAAACTGTGGCCTCTAGTGTGTTTACAAGGTTTTTCTATGATTTGACCTACTGACCTACTTTATGACCCGACATGACCCGTATTCGAACTTGACCGAGATATTGTCAAGATGATCATTCTGGGCAAGTTTTATGATGATCGAACCTAACCTGTGGCCTTTAGTGTGTTCAGAAGGTTTTTCTATGATTTGACCTACTGACCTACTTTTTGACCGACATGACCCATATTCGAACTTGACCGAGATATTGTCAAGACTATCATTCACAGCAAGTTTGATGATGATCGGACCAAAACTGTGGCCTCTAGTGTGTTCACAAGGTTTCTCCATGATTTGGCCTACCAACCTACATTGTTACCGGACATGACCCATATTCGAACATGACCAAGATATTATCAAGATGCTCATTCTGAGCAAATTTGATGATGATCGGACCAAACCCTACCAAACTGTGGCCTCTAGTGTGTTCACAAGGTTTTTCTATGATTTGACATACTGACCTACTTTATGACCTGACATGACCTGTATTCAAACTTGACCAAGATATTGTCAAGATGATCATTCTGGGCAAGTTTGATTGTGATCGGACCAATACTGTGGCCTCTAGTGTGTTCACAAGGTTTTACTCTGATTTGACCTACAGACCTACTTTTTGACCCAACATGACCCATATTCGAAATTGACCGAGACATTGTCAAGATGATCATTCTGGGCAAGTTTGATGATGATTGGACCAAAACTGTGGCCTCTAGTGTATTCACAAGGTTTTTGTCGCGATATAGGCGCCCGGTTTTCCGTCCGTTTGTTCGTTCGACCGTTTGTCAAGGCGTCAACAATTGCGACCACCCTAGCATTCACCCTGAGGTTCAAGTTTGTTTCTCAAGAACTATAAGAGCTTCATTAATGATACTTGGTACAAACTTTATCTGGGGATGACAGCTTACATGCAAGCATCCATATTTGACCTTGACCTACATTTCATGGTTCACTGACTTCGTAAAATATTGCGACCACCTTAGCGTTCACCCTGAGGTTCAAGTTTATTTCTCAAGAACTATAAAAGCTTCATTAATGATACATTGATACTTGGTACAAACTTGTATCTGGGGATGACAGCTTACATACAAGCATCCATATTTGACCGTGACCTACATTTCATAGTTCACTGACTTTGTAAAATATTGTGACCACCCTAGCGTTCACCCTAATGGTCAAGTTTATTTCTCAAGAACTATAAGAGCTTCATTAATGATATGTGGTACAAACTTGTATCTGTGGATGGCAACCTGAATACAAGCATCCATATTTGACCTTGACCTACATTTCATGGTTTACTGACTTTGTAAAATATTGCGACCACCCTAGCGTTCACCCAAATGGTCAAGTTTTTTCCTCAAGAACTATAAGAGCTTTATTAATGATATTTGGTACAAACTTGTATCTGGGGATGGTCACTTAAATGCAAGCATCCATATCTAACCTTGACCTATATTTCATGGTTCACTGACTTTGTAAAATATTGCGACCACCCTAGCGTTCAACCTAATGGTCAAGTTTATTTCTCAAGATTTATGAGAGCTTCATTAATGATATTTGGTGCAAACTTGAATTTGGGGATGGCAACTTAAATGCAAGCATCCATATTTGACCTTGACCTAAATTTCATGGTTCACTGACTTTGTAAAATATTGCGACCACCCTGGCGTTCACCGTAATGGTTAAGTTCATTTCTCAAGACTTATTAGAGCTTCATTAATGATACTTAGTACAAGCTTGCATTTGAGAATGGAATCTTTTGTGCAAGCATCTATGTTTGACCTTGACCTACATAGCATGGTTCGATGACTATGCGCACACACAGGCGCGACATAGCCTTCGGTAGAATCCTTGTTCTATGATTTGACCAACTGACCTACTTTGTGACCCGACATGACCCATATTCGAACTTGACCAAGATATTATCAAGATGATCATTCTGAGCACGTTTGATGATGATTGGACCAAACCTGTGGCCTCAAGTGTGTTCAGAAGGTTTTTCTATGATTTGACCTGCTGACCTACTTTTTGACCTGACAACACCCATATTCGAACTTGACCGAGATATTGTCAAGATAATCATTCTGGGCAAGTTTGATGATGATCGGACCAAACTGTGACCTCTAGTGTGTTCACAAGGTTTTTCTCTGATTTGACCTACTGACCTACTTTTTGACCCGACATGACCCATATTCGAACTTGACCGAGATATTGTCAAGATAATCATTCTGAGCAAGTTTGATAATTATCGGACCAAAACTGTGGCCTCTAGAGTATTCACAAGGTTTTTTTATGATTTTACCTTCTGACCTACTTTGTGACCTGATATGACCCATATTCGAAGTTGACCCAGATATTGTCAAAACGATCATTCTGACCAAGTTTGATGACCATCGGATCAAAACTGTGGCCTCTAGAGTGTTCACAAAGTTTTTCTATGATTTGACCTACTGACCTACTTTTTGACCCGACATGACCCGTATTCGAACTTGACCGAGATATTGTCAAGCTGACATTCTGAGCAAGTTTGATGACGATCGGACCAAAACATTGGCCTCTAGAGGGTTGATAAGGTTTTTCTTTGATTTGACCTACTGACCTAATTTTTGACCCAACATGACCCATATTCGAACTTGACCGAGATATTGTCATGATGATCATTATGAGCAAGTTTGATGATGATTGGCCCAAAACTGTGACCTCTAGTGTGTTCACAAGAAAAGTTTACGGACGCACGCACGCACGGACGCACGACGGACGACGGACAAATTTGAAAAAAGTGATCCCAAAAGCTCACCTTGTCACTACGTGACATGTGAGCTAATATTTTTTTTTCTTTATCATTTTAATATACACATACACATAAAAGAACCAATTTTTATATTTCTTTAATTGCAGCTAGCAGTTACAATATATTTTTTTTTCCTTTTCGGTATATTTTCGGTCATTTCCTTTAGTAAAGTTAATCTAAAAATAGAAACCATTAGAAAATACGAAATATGACCACTTATGGTGATTTTGATATGTTTACTATATTTTCTACGTACACATGATAAAAAACAATCAAAGGGGGTCTTTCATTTGTGCCCATGCATGTTTTTTCTTTAAACTTTGTATATTAATAACTCAGCATATACAACCTATAAAAATGTATTTAGTAAATTATATAAATCAAAGTAGGACTCAGGAGGCCATTCTAACAGACTCCCTCCATGAGCTGGTGTCTGTCTCTAAATAGTGCATCTTAAATCTTATGTTTTATTTAGTTTCAAGATCTGTGAACTGGATTGAATGCAGAACTCCATAGGCATTCCTTTGATATTTAAAAACCTTCTGAATTAATTAAAGTTTTACATTTTCTGATAAAATAATTATAAAAAATCTCCTTTTTTTAATTAAAATCTTAAAAAATTATCAAAATTCAATTCCTCAGATAAATATGTTCTAGTCTTTGTCAAGATTTCATTTTGCTAGGAAAACTTGCCATATGTATCTTCTTTAGCTATGGCAAATTTCATGAAAATCCGAAACCGGTAACATTGTAGTTTTACACCTTTAATGGATGTAAGTCGTTTCTGCAAAATTTACTATTTTATTGAAATCATCCAAGAACCTTACAAAAAGGCAATTCGTAACAATTACGTGATAAAAATGAGATTATACAAATCAAAATGAAAACATATTGAGCTGATCTAGCTTAGAAACTATTAATATATCATGAATTTCTGATATTTTCCTTTCATTTATACACTTTGATCTATCCAAAATAGTAGATAGTAAAACACTAAATCAAAAGATATTCTAAACAACAAATTAGACTTAACAACATATATTTCTTTTTTATTAGCAGCAAAATTATTGTGAACATGTGCAACTTTATTTAATGACTTTGCATAAGTCTTGCTGCTCAAATAGGTGTAAGACAAGGAGATCCATTATTTTCATTTCCATACAAAGCTGGTATGCAAGGACGCAATGATCAGTGGTTTGCTGTTACTAGTAAAATAGTTCTGTTTATTAATTCATGGCCAGATTAAGCCTTAGATATACTCTGTCTTTATGAACGCTGGATTATTATCCTAACAAAAAGTTACAGTAATTATTGGTTAGTACTTCCAAAAATCGAAATGTCACTGATATTGAGTTTCTGTTGCAAAAGATATCACTGATGGATGAGGCGTAGAATATTTGGTGTAAACAAAGCTGTTCCATGACCTAGAGAAATTTTGCTATTAGACAGGGAGAGAAACAAGTTCCTTCCTTATAGTACACATACATAAATATGTCTCTTTTCTGCGTTGGTATTATAATTGTTGACGCTTCTTTAGTGTCTTATTTTTTCTATTTACTTTGTCAATATAGTGGTTAATTTATCGGAAGCAAGCTTTAAGTATTTTTTTCTGGTTGTAAAACTTTCAACCACTTCTTGAATGTTTCTGCTGAATTCAAGTTCACTGTTTTTTAAGCACTGTTCTTGCTTGCTTTTTGTTCATTAATGATTACCAGAACATTTCTGTGCAATGTATCTCTCAGTTTAGAAAGAGCATTGCAGTGTTTGGACAGAAAAAAGCATCACAATGTATTTACTGAAAATAATTTAAAATCCTATAATTAATGTGATAACTACTCACAGATTGAATAATTATTATCAACATTTTAAATGCTTCTTGATATCTTACATAATGTGCTTTGTAATTACTGCAACAACTGCTGAGATAGGTAAATGAAGTGAAAGACCTATACAAATATATAGACAACAAAATCATGATCACATAAGTTTTGGAACACTGACAAATGAACGACCATATGAATTCTAAAAGCAAATTCAAATGGCTTTGGAATACAGCTTCAGGAAGCCGTTTGATTTCGTTCATAGGGGCTATACAAAAAGATAGATTGGCTAGTGCCTATGCAGATACAAATTCTGAAAACTTAATGTCCAGGAAAAGTAATCTCAAGTTAGGTTGATTTTCCCTAGAGTAAACCTTTCTTTTAAATGGACAGTTAGGGTTAAATAAACAAACAGCAGTTTGACTTGAGAGTCATTTATCTCACAAAATCTGAAGCAACATCTAAAGTGACTGGTATGTTGTTGATTTGAATGTTTAATCTAAACATCACCTTAGCACCATTACCAAATTAGACAAGAAAGACAGAAAGAAAACTGTGCACATGATTACATGGGTGCGTTTGATGACGTTTGTCATCAAAGTAGAAGTAAAACAAAGATCAGGAATTGATACAATTAACTTACTCCATCCATAAAAGACACCAAAGGGAAAGAAATACAAACATTAAGCGACCAGACCATAATGGAAACCTAAACAAAGGAAGGCCATATGAACAGTTACTTTCCCACAAAATGGCCATATGGCCATCCAAAATTAAAAGACACAAGTGATACACACAGTAAGTAACAAACAACAACATAAATAAATCGCCACAGAAGAGCCGCCTTGGAACGGTCAGTGGAAGATTTCCACTGGGGGGCTTAAATCGATTTTACGTGGCCACAATCCTCGCCCTTACTTCCGTCGCGATTTAGACAAATAATTTGTTCAGTCCGCATGAAGGCCTCCTAACTCATCAGTGCAACATCTCCGTGAACACAGAAATCAAAGAACCACAGAGGTGAGACAACGGTGAGGACTCGACAGCAAGAAACCACTGAAATGCTGGAGCAAAAGAAAACCAACAGTTAGACTCCGATGAGCCCGACCAGAGACAGAGCATCAAGCACCAACCAACATTATCTCTTTAATTTTCAATAAGCCTTTACGTTGGAGCCGTCATAGAATCTGAGGCCTGACCCACCGGCGTGCAATTAAAGAGGGAAGCAAAGTTGCCAACCGTGATTGGGTTAACTACCATGCATGTAGTCTGTCGTATAATATCCATGTTGTACCCAATCTTTTTATATCGAAGAATGATTTTACGAAATTGGGTGCTGAAGTCATTGCGGTTATATATTTTTCTGAATTTATATACTAAGTCACCATAAAATTCGGGTTCCGATAGACCTTGTTGCAGAAGAGATTTAAGTCCAATATTGAATTTTGAAATTAAATCAGAATGGCGTCTATAAAATTTTGAAAAGGCTTTGCGTAGTTTATGGTACCGATAACCCTGATTAAGAAGTTTAGCCGTTAATAATTTATTACGAGTGTTGAAGTCAGTTACATGACTACACACTCTAGCAAATCGAATTAATTGCGAAATATAAACGCCATAGGATGGCGCACGAGGAACATCACCATCCAAAAAAGGAAAATTTACAATCTCAAAATCAAAGTCATCGCGTTTATCATAAATTTTGTACGAAACAAATCCATCTACAATAGATAGATGTAAATCCAAAAACGGGGCCTCGGTATCAGAAGAATTTGCTTTATTTAACTGAAGTTCTAGGGGGTAAATCTGACTGATCAAACCATCAAACCTTTGCGGTAAAGTTCTGTAGACAAAATAGTTTGTTCCATAGGGGGCAAATTTACCGAAATAGATGTTTTGAAATGATACTTATTATTATGCTATGAACTACTTACGTAAACCATACTATACCAAAGCCATCCAAATTGAAAGCAATAGTAAAGTATTATAAAACAGCATGACCAAAACATGATAATCATATAATTTCACATTTTGCTGAATCAGGACTATCAGTATTCAGTCTGTTTAAACACAATGTTACCGGTCCTCAATTTCCATCAAAATTCATCAACATGTTCCTAAGATATGTGGGTAGTTTTTATGCTGAAAGGGTGTCTTGACAAAAATTGGAACATGGTAAAAATGCATATATAATTTTAATGAATATAAAAATAGGAGCTGAAATATGGGGACACCATCAAAGAAAACTGAATGCCCAGCCACTTTTACTAGACATATGAGGTCATTCATAGTATCAACTAACTCACCAGTTATAGCTTAAATTCATAAAACATAGCAGCATTAGATATATGAAACTCTGAATACTGTAGACAAGTTTATATGAGAGTACTCTCTGTTGTGATAGAGACTTCATAAAATATGCAATAAATTTACTACGGAAATAAGATTTAAAAGTGAATGCATCGTAATTATAATAGTTATACCCAAGGCAATTATTGTGCGTAATTTCATCAAAATCCAAGCGTGGGCAGAAACCAATGCAAATTTCTAATACCTTGAAAGACCCCCTTTAAATATCATCAGGGCAAGAAGAATTTCTTTAACCGATAAAATCGTAAGAAATTAAGAAATATTTCCATTTATCCCGGCCTTAGATTTTGTACCCCTCGATTTCGGAAAAATAGTTATTGCAAGAAAATAAAACAATGTAGAGAGATGAACTTGCGTGCAGTTATCAAATATGTTAGTCATAATAATTTTATACCAAACTGATTTCATTGTGACTAGAGACAAAATATAAAATCTTTGGATCGGCATTTTTTGCTCGGCCCGGCGCGGCCTTGGCTTTTATACCCGACCGAAGGGCATTCCAATCTCTAATGGTTCGGGGGAAGAAAGATTCTTTATAAAAGTCCGTTCTTGCAGTAAGGGTCTGAAACGTCATTGAATGGTGCTTTCTGCAGTGCCTAGCTGGGGGAACAAGGTCATCTGTTGGAATGCTGGCAGCACCCTTTAGACCTTTGTATAAGAGTATGAGCCTACTGTCTCTTCTCCTTTTCTTGAGAGACTCCTATCTTAATTTTCCTAGAATTCCAGTCATGCTCCCAGTTTCAAAGCTGTAGTTTCCAGTTACAAATCTAGCAGCTCTATTCTGAACTTTTTCAATTTCTTCATTGAGGACTACTCCGCTTGGGTCCCAGATGCAACTACCATATTCCAAGATTGGGCGAACAAGTCCCCTGTATGCTGTCTCTTTCACATCCTGAGGACACTGATGAAGATTTCTTCTCAGGAAACCAAGTGTTCTATTCGCCTTTGTACACATGTTGCTAATGTGTATATTCCATTTCAAATCGTGAGTGATTGTCACACCAAGGCACTTAATGGAATTCACATTTTCGAGGACCGTTCCCGCTAAAGTGTAAGACGCCTCAATTTTATTAGATCTCTTCATAGTTATCTGCATAATATTGCATTTAACTGGCTGAAATCTCATGCCCCATTTTCGGGCCCAACATCCTAATCTATCAATGTCAACCTGAAGCTTCAGTGAGTCATCTGTATCTCTAATTTCCCGGTAACACAGTCGTCTGCGAACAGTCTTATTTCTGAGTCAATGTCAGCGGAGATATCATTGATGTACAGGGAGAACAATAGAGGACCAAGAACATACTGAAGATTCACCATTAACAACAGCCCGCTGTTTTCTGTAGCAAAGGAAGGAATCTATCCATTTTAGAGTCTTTCCTCCAATTCCATAACCAAATAATTTGGATTTATGTAGTTAAGTATGATCAAGGTTTCCTTATTTCTTCTGCCGGCCTCGGTTGCTCAGTTGGATGTGCATCTGCCTGGGCACCCTATTCGAGCAATCTCATGGACCAACTTGAAGCAGTGCAGAGGAGAGCTGCTCGCTGGACGAAAAAAAAAAACGATACGGGCAGACCTCCTCTGTAACTGACATGCTAAATTCTCTACAGTGGTGACGACTTGACCTCAGACGCATTGACCAGCGCCTTGTTATGTTCCAGAACATTCTGCATAGCAGTCTTGCCATCCCTATACCAAACTCCGTGACCCCTCTCTCTAGACCTTCCAGAACTTCTCATTCTCAGACATTCCAGCAAATACATACAAAAACTGACTATCACAAGTACTCTTTTTTCCCCCAGAAATATCGTCCACTGGAATGCCTGGCCCCCTGACGTTGTCACCCTGTCTGGCCCTGAGTTCAGTCTGGCTATCAGTCTGTCCCGATAGCTCAGTTGGTAGAATGTCCGCTCCGGGGAACGGGAGGTCACGGGTTCGATCCCGGGCCGCGATATACCAAAGTCGTTAAAAATGATACTAGCTGCTCCTCGCTTGGAACTCAGATTTACGGGGTAGAGCTAGGACTGGTCGACCCATTGTCCTGATAATGTGACTGGGTGTGGTATCATGTAATGGGTCTGGGACATGATACTTCAGTGAGGCAGCACTATAAAAGTGAACATTGAGCTCCCTGTCGCAACCAGACACTGTAGTGATATGACTGAAAAATTGTTGAAAGCGACGTTAAACCCGAATTCACACACACAGTCTGGCTGTAAGCCAGATGGAAGATGTCTCACCATAGTACTGTTGCCCTGTTTTTATCTATCTTTAACATTTCTTTTCTGTCTTTTATGCTTTAACTTCTCTTTTAACCTTCTTGGCGTAGAAGCATCAAACCTTCCACAAATGTTCACCATGTACAGAGGATGAACCCTATTGAATTTCAAGGTCAGGTGTCAAAGGTCAAGGTCACAATGGACTTGACCTTGAAAACCTTGTGAGCAGGATAGAAGACACAGTATTCATCGTAGAAGCATAAAACCTTCCACAAATGTTCACCATGTAGAGAGGATGAACCCTATTGAATTTCAAGGTCAGGGGTCAAAGGTCAAGGTCACAATGGACTTGACCTTGATAACCTTGTGAGCAGGATAGAAGCATCAAACCTTCCACAAATGTTCACCATGTACAGAGGATGAACCCTAATGAATTTCAAGGTCAGGGGTCAAAGGTCAAGGTCACAATGGACTTGACCTTGAAAACCTTGTGAGCAGGATAGCATTCATGTTAATGAATGGTATACAGTTGCGAGGGGATGCTACGCTTGCGTTGCCTTGTTTTTGTTTGTTTTATTTGTTAAATTCTAAATTTAGTGACGTCCCACCTAAATGAGGTAATGGCCAAATGTGACCGACTGAGTATAAGAAGGTATATAATATATTAAGCAGTTTTTGTACAAGAATGTCTATATTTCAGCCCATGGTAAAAGTGACGTCCTTGGAGACGTTGTACATGTAACGTTACGCATACCTGTGATATCTCCCGGCTCACGCGAGTGGCTCCCTCATTTGAAGCATATCTCCCGCTCTTCCATCCGGGACACAGAATCTCCCACATTTGCAGTTTCCAGATCCCCCCCCCCCCCCACACACACACACACACTCCCCGAGTGACTTAAAAAATATCACAGCTGAGGGCAATTAATGGCTTCGGGGAGATTATATTAAATACATACCAGTAATTAGCAACTTTAAAAGACAATAATCCTTTGATCAACAGTCTCTCAGTTAATTGGATTTAACCACCAGTACAGATTACATAACCTGACATAATTTACGTACGTTACCTTGTGCCTATGCTATATTGTGGCACGTGTTTAGCCAGGGATAGTTAAGAAACTATCCTGTCCAAACTTGTGCCAGATCTTATAGTATTTTTGCGTAGCCTTTATTTATTCAATTTTAAGATCTTTAATCTATCCCCCTTGAAACCCCACTGAGAAATTATTCCTCATGTGGCTCCTCAGGGGTTTAAGACATAGGTGAAATATACAATATCAGAGTTTGATTTTATATTGTATTATATATTTTTATGTATTTATTATTAATATTATTAATAATTTTATGTTCCTATTTATTTTATGTTTGTATTATTTTAATTTTATATAAGTGAGCTGAACAGTGAAGGGCTAGTTGAGGATTAATCTATCCTGCCCCTCTTCATTAAACCCACTATTTGGTTATAGTTTTATTGCTTGGTATATATCCCATATTTGTAGTATGTATTGTATCATTATGTT
This sequence comes from Lucinisca nassula, assembly GCA_963580285.1. Classification (NCBI taxonomy): domain Eukaryota; kingdom Metazoa; phylum Mollusca; class Bivalvia; order Lucinida; family Lucinidae; genus Lucinisca; species Lucinisca nassula. The sequence goes on from OY757027.1 coordinate 83,878,869, forward strand.
CCCTATTTTTTGTTCATTTTGACAATCAACTGTTTGATTATTTAATGTTTCATAGAGTTGTTTATCAATATTAATATTGTTTTGAATATTAAATAATTGATTTTTGAGAGTTTGTCTTTCATTATTAAAAATTGTACATTCCTGGAAAATGTGATTTAAAATTATTGGTGCTTTACAATGGTCACTATTTGTAATATCTTTTAGTATTTTGAATTTATATAGATATTCAGGAGTTGGTAAAATTTTATGTATATATTTAAAAATTATAATTCTATAATTTATGTTTTTATTTGACTTATCATTTTCCAAGTAAGGTTCCAGTTTGTATCAGGATAATTAGAAGTTATCTTTGGTTTAAATTTTTCTTCTGAAATAATGAAATTATTGATCTGTTTAAAATGCTTAAATTGCCATATCAGACTTTCATTTTTATTATTTAAAAGTGTACTTTTGACATTTAAAATTTTATCTGGTATATTTATTGTATGTACGTATCGATTGGATGCTATTATTGGGCATATTTTTTTAAAATATAATCCGAACCAATAGATATATAAAGATGTCCACGGTTTTGTAAAGTCTTGAAAGAGGTTATTAAATCTCTGTATATGCATAGTTTTTTGCTTAGTATGAATATCAAGCATTGATAATCCTCCATTATTTATATTTTGTTGCATTGTTTTCCTACAGAGTTTATCTCTTCCATTCCAGATGAATTTATACATTATTGAATTAATTCTAAGTTTATATAAATATGGTATATCATTTATCGTCATGTTATAATGAAAAATACTTGCTATATAAGTTTTAATTACTATAATCCTCTGAATAATATTTATTTTTGAATTTTCCCATTGATCTATTTTTTTTGAATTTTTTCCAGAATATTTTCAAAATTTTTATTTTGATCATTTTGTCCACATATAATTCCAAAGATTTTTATATATTGCTTTGTTAAATGAATAGGTAATATTTGTTTATTTTTCCATTTCCCAATTTTTAGAATTTCTGTCTTATCATTATTTATTTTTGCCCCTGAAATTTTTGAGTAATTTTTATATTCTTTCATTAAGTGTGTATATGACATTTCTGTAGAGATTAGTGCACTTGTATCATCCGCATGTTGTATGGTTTTAATTTGCTTGCTGTAATTTGGGATTGAAATTCCTTTTTATATTGTTATTATGATTTATATTGTATATTAAGGGTTCTAAAGAAAAAGCATATAAGCACATTGATAAAGGGCAACCTTGTCTTACTGATCTTTCGATTTTTATAGATTTAGATAATGTTCCGTTTATTATTATTTTGGATTTTATGTTTGTTGTAAATATTTTGAAAAAAAAATAAAAATTAAAAAGTTTATTGGAAAGTTAAATTTTTGTAGTACTTTATATAAAAAATTATGTTCCACCCTATCAAAAGCTTTTTCCTGGTCTAAAGAGGTTACTGCTCCCTGTTGATCTTCATTTTCGACATAATCAATTATTGTTCTTAAATTTAATGCATTATCTATAATGGATGCTTTGTCTGGTCTACAACTTTGTAATTTATTAATGAGATTGTTTGCGTTATTTTTTAGTCTATTTGTTAAAATTTTAGTTAATATTTTGTAATCTAAATTTAATAAAAAAATGGGTCTCCAATTTTTTAAATTCGAATTTTCTCCTTTATTTTTATATATAAGTGTAATTAGGCCTAAAGTCATACTTTTGGGGAGTTCGTTTTTTAATAAAATATTATTAAATACTAAGGATAAAATAGGGCTTATTTCAGTCTTAAAAGTTTTATAAAATTCTGGAGTTAATCCGTCATGTCCTGGCGATTTGTTTTCATTTAGTTGATTGATTGCATTTTCTATTTCTTTTTGTGTGATAAATTCTCCTAAATTATTTTTCTCTTGTTCATTTAATTTTGGTGGGTTAAAGTTTTCTAAATATTTATCAATTAATTGATCAGGTATTTTTTGTGATGAATAAAGTTCTGTATAAAAATTTTCTATTTCTGTTATAATTTCTTGCTTGTTTTGTTTGCCATTGATTGTATGAATAAATTTACTGTTTCCTTTTCTATATTATGCTTTCCTATTTAGTTCTTTTCCTTTTTCATAAATTTGATTTAATTCTGTGTTTTTTGTTCTTATTTTATTTCCTTGAATTTCAAAATATTTTATCTCTTGTATTGAGCTTTTAATTGTGTCTTTGGCTGTTTTATTTTTAAAATTATCTAACATTTCTTGACTTATTTCTTTTTGACGTTTTCTTATTTTTGAATTTTGATTTGATATATTTTTGGAGGTTCTTTTAATTTTTTCTTTAGTAATTTCCCAGTTTTCTATTGTGTCATTGTTATAATTTTGTTTCAGAAGTTCTTTAATTTTTATTTTATAAATATCATTACTTAATAATTCATTATTCAGTTTCCAATATGAGTTTCCCCATTTTTTGAATGTTTCCATTTCAAATTCTGTAAAAACTATTTTATGATCTGCTATTTTTTCCATATGTTTGACTGTTTTAATGCATGATAATGAATGTTCCGATCATAAATTCTGTCTATCCTACTATTAGTAAAGGTGAATTCAAGTTTTGTTGGATAAAATAATCTAAAGGTATCCTGAATTTTAAATTCTGAATTGTTGAATAGTTTATTAATCATAATATCATAATCTCGAAAGTTATTTATAAATCTATCAATTTGTTCTTGTACATAGTTAAAATCCCCAGATAAAATTAAAGTTTCTTTTGCATATTGATTTAAGTATTTTTTAAAATCTTGATAAAAGTTCTTTTTAATTGTATAGCCCTTAGCAGGAACATATAAATTAATTATGTTTATCTTTTCATTGGTTTCAATTTGAATGTGTAATAGCCTATTTTTAAAATTTACTTTGTTACTTCATTTACTTCATTTTTTACTTCTTTTGTTTTCATATTTAATAAATGTCCTCTTATTTAAAATAGCTACTCCTGCTGTATTTGAACTGCTGTTTATGTAAATAATTCCCTTTGTTTCTTTTTTCAATGTAAAGTAGAAGTAAAACAAAGATCAGGAATTGATACAATTAACTTACTCCATCCATAAAAGACACCAAAGGGAAAGAAATACAAACATTAAGCGACCAGACCATAATGGAAACCTAAACAAAGGAAGGCCATATGGACAGTTACTTTCCCACAAAATGGCCTTAGGGCCATCCAAAATTAAAAGACACAAGTGATACACACAGTAAGTAACAAACAACAACATAAATAAATCGCCACAGAAGAGCCGCCTTGGAACGGTCAGTGGAAGATTTCCACTGGGGGGCTTAAATCGATTTTACGTGGCCACAATCCTCGCCCTTACTTCCGTCGCGATTAAGACAAATAATTTGTTCAGTCCGCATGAAGGCATCCTAACTCATCAGTGCAACATCTCCGTGAACACAAAAAAATCAAGAACCACAGAGGTGAGACAACGGTGAAAACTCGACAACAAGAAATCACTGAAATGCTGGAGCAAAAGAAAACCAACAGTTAGACTCCGATGGGCCCGACCAGAGACAGAGCATCAGGCACCAACCAACATTACCTTGAATTAGATCTCTCTAATTCTCAATGAGCCTTTACGTTGGAGCCGTCATAGAATCTGAGGCCTGACCCAGCGGCGTGCAATTAAAAAGGGAAGCAAAGTTGCCAACCGTGATTGGGTTAACTACCATGCATGCAGTCTGTCGTATAACAGCCATGTTGTACCAAATCTTTTTATATCGAAGAATGATTTTACGAAAGTTGGTGCTGAAGTCATTGCGGTTATATATTTTTCTGAGTTTATATACTAAGTCACCATAAAATGAAGTCAGACTTATAGCGGCCTACTGTATGGAGAATAATTTCCCCACAAACCACGCATGGGTATATCTCATGATATATGCACACTCGGTGCGTGGCAATACATATTTTGCATACCATATTTTATCTAAAATACTTTAGTCGCGTTGCCTTGCCATATACCTACATAAATAAGTTAGACGTGCAAAAGCACTAGATAGGGTTTCTATTCCATCTCATAACAGTTGGTAGGACTGAATGAGTCTTATCATAAGTAACACAAATATACACGCGGTTTCTGAAATATATGGCATTTTATGAAGTGGAGGGGAGGGGCATAGCCCCGGCGCACCCCGGGAGACCTCTAGGTTGGTATCACTGAATGTGCCCTACCACAAGGAACAAGAATATATATGGTTTAGGGGTTGAGATCTGAAAGGTTTCTGTGATAGTGGGCCCTTTACGAAGTGGAAGGGGTGGGGCACTGTCCCGGCACACCCCAGGGGACCCAAGCTCGGTGCCACCAAATGCGTCTTATCAAAAGAAACAAGAATATATATGGTGTAGGGGCCGGGATCTGAATGGCCTCTGAGATGTATAGTCATTTATGAAAAGGAGGGGTGGGCATGGCCCCAACGCATCCTGGAGACTCCTAGGTTGCTATCACTTTGATGTTTGATTTGAGGTTTGACGTCCCCGTCAACACTGTAAAGGTCATTTTGGAGACGCTGCTTAGAACTTAAGCCCATACTGGGTCATTCCTCTCGCATTTAGTTTCTTGCAAACATACAATGTCTAATTGATTACCTATAATGACTTTAATAAGTTCTTCTTTATGAGATCTGATCCCATTAATGTTCAAAGTAATTATCTTAAACATCGAAGTAAATATATCCAAACGTTATAAAATAATCATTTTGTTTAAAAAAAAAACATATTGTTTTTAGTCTTTAAGGAAGATTGAGTAAGTTTTATTCCTAAAATATTTTTGTCACTAAAGAGGCTTGAAATGATGGGTGTTTTCGCTAACGTCCGCGTGCAATCCAATATTTTGACATTTTCTGTTCTAAAAGGGATTGAGATGTTAGGTGTTTTCTCTAACGTCCGCGTTGATTTCAATCCAATATTTTTGTCATTTTTTATTCCGAAGTGGATTGAAATGTAGGGTGTTTTCGCCAACGTCCGCGCTGATACCGCGTCTTTTTCAATTCCAATCGGTCCCAAGAGGGATTGAAACTGAAGTGCCTTCTCCAAGGTCCGCTTCCAATATGTGATAGTTTCAATCCCTCCTGAGACCGAAAGGGATCGAAAAAGTGATGTTTTCTCCGAGGTTCGCGCTTTATTTCTGTTTTTAATCCATTTTACACTAAGTGACAAAAAAGGTGTCTTAGACTCAATCTTCTCCATTTTTTCAGTTATTTATCTTCGTCTGTAGACCATGTTTCTGACGGCACATAGTTCCCTTGTCCACATTGAAAATATGTGCTATCGGTATCTGGTGATAAGCTTTCCGATTCACTGTCTGTTGTGTTTGTGTTCTCGTCTGTTTCTTGCATTTTGGGTTGTTTTTCTTTTCGTTCAGGATTTTGGTTAATCTTTCTTTTTTCTCTTTTGGTTCTCTTGTTTTCCACCGATTCCCATGCCTGGTTGTTTGTTGCTTTTTCAATCATTATATCTCCTTCTATTTCTGTTATATCATGTGATTCTGAGTCTTGAGTTTTTGGTTGTTGTTGTTGTTGTTCGTCATCCTGTGGTATGGTTTGGGATTTGTTTAGATCTTCTAGACTCTCATCTTCCGTGAAAGCGTTGTTTGCCCATGTACTGGGTTGTTCCTCTACTCTCAGAGTTGGACAGTTTGTTCTGTAGTGATTCTTTTCCTTACATATGGAGCACACCGGCGTCCTGTCTTGGCCTACATGTTTAAGTTTTATTCTGTTGCCCTTTACGTATAAGGTTGTCGGAATTGGGTTGACTATTTCAGTGAAATTTATTGATCTCACTCCATTTTGAATTTCCGTCCCTCTAAATTTATGATGATCAACTTGTTGTGATAATACTAATCCATAGTTCTTTAGTTTGTCAATAAGGTAAGAGTCTGTTAGCTCATATGGACATTCATAAATTAGCACTCTTGTAATTGGAATTTTCACGTAGTCCTTTAGTGGTTTAGTCCCGGTGATTTCTACTTTCTTTCCATCAATTTGTAGATCCTGTGACGTGTTCGTTAGTAACTGTTGACACTCTTTCTTTATATTTTCTGATTTGAAAGTTATCTCATAAATATTAACTCTTTCCTCTGTAATTTTCTGAATGCAGGTTATTCCTTCTAGTTGTTTTAAGTTTTTAAACAAAGCAAACACTTTATCCGCAGAAATGTCGTCATAGTTTCTGATGAGTACACTCAATGTTTTCTCTCGTGATATTTCGGTTTCCCTTAGGAAAAAGGATTCGTTGTTATGAGTCCTAATGGACACCATATTGGTAATAATCCAAGTCCTAAAAAGGACTGTTTTAAAAAACACACTTCTTTCTTCAAAGTAATCAAAACAGTAGTCTATGCAGTACGATAACTGAAGACGAATATCTACTTATTGCTCAATTGTATTTATATTAAGCTTGGATTTTAGTTAAAATTGTGTGTATCCTTGCCATTTTTGAAGCAATCTGTGTGTTTTTTTATATCACTCTCCCATCTGTCTTATCATTTTCATATTTTATTGAAAGGTAGAAATTTTGAAAGCGGAAAATAGTTATTATTTACCAATCAACAACAAATTATTATTAAAAGTCAATAAATCAAACAACTGATTTTCTTAGTCAAGTTACTCCCCTTGAATAAGCTTTTAACAAGCATGACTTTTAAAAAATGTGACAGAGGAACTTCATTGTCATGAAATCTTAATAATTATTCTGCATTTATTTTGAATATCTAATATCGAAAACCTCTTTATCTATCTTCTGATACTGCGTCGGTCACATTTGACCATTACCGCAGGTGTATATTACATACACTCCAGGTTTTGCAGGATGAAAGCCTACACAGTAATCATGTAATTACGGTAGGGATCTTTAACCTGCACAGGGGATGGTTCTCCCTGCACAGGGGGGCCTCCAGTTAACGTCCCGATCCGAAGGACGGTGCACTTTATGACATTCATCCCTGCAAATGATGCCAATGGAGCGAGTTCGGACACCGAAATTTTATCGCCGCTGCCGGGGATCGAACCCGGGACCTCTAGCATCAGAGGCAAGTGCACTAACCACTGAGCTATCACGCTCTTTAAAACACAATTCATTATATCAAGGTTTGGACACAACAAAATTTACAGTTTTATAACTGTTTAACCAAATACAGACTCAGCCAACTTCTTCCCTTTTCCTGGGAAGGAGAGAATTTTTTTGTTTTGTTTTATTTTTATTTTTTTGGCCAGCCTGGGCTTAAATTGGTAATAAATTCAACATGTACTGCTTTACCTATAATTCTTGACAGGGTTTTCTGGGGAATGCAAAAACTCCCTGAAGGAGTGTAAATATTGCTTGAGGTAATGCTTATCATTGAAGAGAACTTTGTGCTTTGGGTCTGTTCAGTAGCAGCAGCAGTGAAACCGAGCTCTAGATAAGGAGGACTTTTGAGATATTTTTTTCTTACCAAGTATTTCTGCACTAAAACATGTTGCGGGCTCTTGCAACAATCAAGTGATTCTGACAAGTACCCACAACATATGTTGTGGGTACTTGATATCACATTGATGAGGCATACCAGATTACAGAATTCTTTGTAAATAACCTTAAACTTAATGTTTTGAAATCAAAGCTTGATAAAATATGTTCCTATCATTTTAATTAAGTAGTTCTAGTCCCTTTGAATGGTTAACCGATAGAAAAATGTTAAGAAAAACAACTTGAATGTGTCGTCAAAAAGTCTCCCTCATTGAGACCACAATCTCCCTCATCTGAGAAGCAAATCACCCTCATGGTCATCATAAAATTATTAAAGGTATGGTTTCGGGACATACCTAGCTAATTTGCATATTTAATCCACTAGTTGATAATCAAATTTATTACATTGCGTTATTCAGGGGCTGACAAATCCATTGCCCGGCTGCCCGGTGTCATATAATATTTTGACCCGCCTAAAAAGTGACCCGCGGGTCATAATATTATGACCCGTGGGTCAATATATTATTATAATATTTTGACCCCCCCCCCCCCCCCCCTATAATGTTTTGACCCCCCCTCCCTAACTTCACAAAAGTTACATTTAAATGACCAAATATGGTGAGGTAACTGTTAAGCAGTAAAACTATGACAATTGTGGTGGTTTTTCCTGCTGATTTTTACACTTGGGCAGTGTCTGAGGGGTGGGGTGGGATAGTTCTAGATCTGAAAATCTACAGCAAGAATAATGACTATAATATATAAGAAAGGGCAATCATGTTTAAAGGGAAATGGCTAAAAAGCAGCAAAAAAGATAAAAAATAACAGAAAAAAACCACATGACTAAAATGGTATTGAGAGAACCAGCCTATGCACGTGGGGGCGGGGGGGGGGGGTCAAATTATTATAGCTATAATAAAATGACCCACCCTTTTTATCTGTTATTGATATACTGGTATTTGAGTTCATTCAATTAATTAAACTTTTCATTGAATTAGATGGCTTGTAATACACTAGATTCAGTAAGGTTCAGTATGTGGGAGGGGTTGTAACTTAATGACTTGAAATAAGGGGGGGGGGGGTCAAATTATTATAGCTATAATAAAATGACCCACCCTTACTATTTGTAATTAGTGTACTGGTATTTGAGTTCACACAGTTAAATTAAAACTTAAATTGCTTTATATGGCTAGAAATAGACTATATACAGTAAGGTTCAGTATGTGGGAGGGGTTGTTACTTAATGACTTAAAATTGGCGGGGGGGGGGTCAAATTATTATAGCTATAATAAAATGACCCACCCTTACTATTTGAAATTAGTGTACTGGTATTTGAGTTCACACAGTTAAATTAAAACTTATATTGCTTAATATGGCTAGAAATAGACTATATTCAGTAAGGTTCAGTATGTGGGAGGGGTTGTTACTTAATGACTTGAAATTGTGGGGAGGGTCAAATTATTATAGCTATAATAAAATGACCCACCCTTATTATCTGTTATTGATATACTGGCATTTGAGTTCACTCAATAGATTAAACTTTTAATTGAATTAGATGGCTTGTAATACACTAGATTCAGTAAGGTTCAGTATGTGGGAGGGGTTGTAACTTAATGACCTGAAATGGGGGGGGGGGTCAAATTATTATAGCGATAATATAATGACCCACCCTTATTATCTGTTATTGATATATTGGTATTTGAGTTCATTCATTTAATTAAACTTTTCATTGAATTAGATGGATTGTAATACACTAGATTCAGTAAGGTTCACTGGTTCAGTATGTTGGAGGGATTGTAACTTAATTACTTTAAATGGGAGGGCGGGGGGTCAAATTATTATAGCTATAATAATATGACCCACCCTTACTATTTGTAATTAGTGTACTGGTATTTGAGTTCACACACTTAAATTAAAACTTAAATTGCTTTATATGGCTAATTCCTTGGTTGAAAAGGATACGTGGTGTAGGGGGGTCATTTTATTATGGGTATAATATTTTGACCCCCCCCCCACTACATTTCATCAACAGTTCAACGTTCAATAGTCATGATTATTCTGTTGTTTTAATCCAGTTAATTAGAAATAATCTACTGCTATACCCCCTTTTCTTTACATTATTTTGAGTCCATTTCCTTGGTTGAAAAAGATACTTTGTGTGGGGGGTCATTTTATTATGGGTATAATATTTTGACACCCCCCTACATTTCATCAACAGTTCAACATTCAATAGTCATGATTATTCTGTTGTTTTAATCCAGTTAATTAGAGATAATCTACTGCTATATCCCCTTTTCTTTACATTATTTTGAGTCCATTTCCTTGGTTGAAAAGGATACGTGGTGTGGGGGGTCATTTTATTATGGGTATAATATTTGACTCCCCCCCCCTACATTTCATCAACAGTTCAACGTTCAATTGCCATGATTATCCTGTGGTTTTAATCCAATTAATTAGAAATAATCTACTGCTATATCCCCTTTTCTTTACATTATTTTGACTTCATTTCTTTTGTTGAAAAAGATACTCGGTGGGGGGGGGGGGGGGGGGCATTTTATTATGGGTATAATATTTTGACCCCCCCCCCTTCTAAGCAGCAACACCCATTTCAAATGAGAATATTATTTTTCATTATCTTGTTAAATGTGATATAATGATGATAATGATATTATTGTCCAGGGGGGGGGGGGGGGGTCATTTTATTATAGCTATAATATTTTGACCCCCCCCCCCCTTTCTTGACAACAGCACCCATTTCAAAAGAGAATATTATTCTGCATTAATTTTGTCAAATGTGAAATAATTTGTTGATATTATTGTCCAGTACTATTATTTTCAGTCCATTTCCTTTGTTGAAAAAGATACTTGGGGGGGGGGGGGGGGGGGGGGGGGCATTTTATTATGGGTATAATATTTTGACACCCCCCCCCCCCCTTCTAAGCAGCAACACCAATTTCAAAAGAGAATATTATTCTTCATTATCTTGTTAAATGTGATATAATATGTTGTTTTATCCGTTTTCTTGACATGATATTATTGTCCAGTACATGTACTTTGTAAATTGTACTGGGGGGGGGGGTCATTTTATTATAGCTATAATATTTTGACCCCCCCCCCCCTTTTTTGGCAGCAACACCCATTTTAAAAGAGAATATTATTCTGCATTAATTTTGTCAAATGTGAAATAATCTGTTGATATTATTGTCCAGTACTATTATTTTGAGCCCACTTCCTTAGTTGAAAAAAGATATGTATTGGGGGGGGGGGGGGTCATTTTATTATAGCTATAATATTTTGACCCCCCTACCCATGTTGTCAGATCTGCAATAGACTCCTTGCAATACCCATTTCTTATCTTGTCAATACCTATTTATCGATAAAAGTCCACTTCTGATTTATTTTGCTGAAGTTTTAGGGGCGGGTCAAAATATTATAGGGGGGGGGGTCAAAATATTACTGTAATATATTGACCCGCGGGTCAAAATATTACACGGGTCAAAATATTATCTGGCACCGGGACAAGTCTGAAATCGCGCCTGGCAGGTACACTTTGACACTACGCCCGGTCGGGTGCAAAATAATCGTCTACAACTGTCAGTCTTTTGAGTCATTAAATACGGTAAAACTAGACCAGTAAGTTAACCAGTGCTTCAGCTGAAATGCACGACCCGCCGGATGCTTTTAGCTTTATGAGTGTTACCATATATGGGTATGGCGGCCATTTTGGTCATGTGACCTAGACCTAAAACGGTTCCCCCAATAAATACGCCTTATCGTAAGGAGCAAAAATATATCTTATACTTTAGTACTATATTCTGAATCGTTTGCAGGATAAAATGCATTATCACTTTTCCAATACAAACGCATATGTGTCAAAGCTTGAACTAGGCACAAAGAAGGTCACGGTCAACCCAGGGTCACCATTTTAGCAATTTATGATGGGCCTACGTCCCAGATGGTATTTATCAAGTTTCGTGGAAATCTGCCCAGTGGTTCTTGAGAAGACTATTTTTGAAGGGTTTTTACCATATATGGCTTGGCGGCCATTTCGGGCATGTGACCTGGACCCCATGAGCAAATTTTGGTTTCCCCCATCTTATAGAGGCTCCATATGAAATTTAACTTCAATCGGCCCAACGGTTTCCGAGGAGAAGCAGTTCGAAAATTTTCACATTTTTCGCCTCGGCGAGGCTATACTAAATGGAATGTAATATTTCGCAAGTTCATTGGTTACATCTCATTGATATCTATCAGTATGTCATAAATTGTTGAAATATTCCGAGCGGTTAAGTCACTATCACCAATTTTCACAAACGGGTTATGGACGGGCAGACAAACAGACCATATATGGCTTGGCGGCCATTTTGGTCATGTGACCTGGACCCCATGAGCAAATTTTGGTTTCCCCCATCCCATAGAGGCTCCATATGAAATTTGACTTCAATCGGCCCAACGGTTTCTGAGGAGAAGCAGTTTGAAAATTTTCACATTTTTCGCCTCGGCGAGGCTATACTAAATGGGATGTAATATTTCGCAATTTCATTGGTTAGATCTCATTGATATCTATCAGTATGCCAAAAATTGTTTAAATATTCCAAGCGGTTAAGTCACTATCACCAATTTTCACAAACGGGTTACGGACGGACAGACAGACTGACAGAATGACACGGTGATTTTAGGGCACTCTTAGAAATCAACCGACTTCAGTCGGTCGCTTTTTCTGCGGGTCGTGCAATCACAATTATTGCTGCACTGTCCGCTTTGTCGGCAATTAAGAGACAAACCATCTGTGTATTTATAACGGTTCATTTATGACACTTTTGTTAATCCCTTTCTTATAATTGCCAATTAAACACGATTGTCCTGGGTCACGGATCGTTTCGCCCGTGGGTCGTTTCGCCCTGATTTGGTGGGTTGTTTCGCCCTTATTTTTTTCAAGCCCTATTGGTTGTGGTTATATATGTTTTGGTATATAAAGGGGTTGAAGGGGGTATGGAGAGTCCAGGAAAATATTATAATATCCTCGTTTGGTGTTGTATTTGACCTTGATCTACTTTTCACGGTTCACTGATTTTGAAAACTATTGCGTCAAACCTAACGTTCACCCTACAATTTATGTTCATTTCTTGGGATGGCAGCGGTAATTCAATTATTTATATTTGACCATGACCCACTTTTCACGGTTCACTGACTTTGTAAAATATTGCGTCAAACCCAGCGACCATCCTACCATTCGAGTTAATTTCTCAAGCACTTTAAGAGCTTCGTTAATGAACTTTGTAGCAAGCTTGCGTCTAGTGATGGCAATTATCATGCAATTATCCATATTTGACATTTATATAATGGAACTTATGGCTGTGGAAATTACTGTGTATATGTAAAAATGTGATATTTTTCTCATTATACCCCTCGCAAACGAAGTTTAAAGGGGTATACTGTTTCCACGTCCGTCCGTCCGTCCGTCTGTCGGTAACACTTTGATGCCTGCGATAAATACTGTTAAAGTTATTCCCCTTTGTAATTCTTGAAAACTTTACCGTGACACTTTTGATTTTCCTGTATATCTTGCTTAATAATTTTAATAACTTTTGTGTTTATTGTTCTAGATTAATGAAACTTATGTCACACTTGGTGCCTGAGGTAAGGAATCTGTTGTAGTAAAATATTTATCAAGGGCCCATAACTCTTGGAGTTATGTCCCTAGATAGGTTTTCATTTAACATAGCCATTTTTTTAGGTCTAATAATGTTAAAGTGTATAGGGAGTAGGTACCTTGTTAGCGCAACTCCTCTCACAGTTAAAGGGTGATCATTTTGTAACTTTGCAGGTGTTTTCATATAGGTCTGAAGATGTTTTTTTCTTACTCCTAAAATTATTTTGTTCACTTTTTTCGTCTTTTTTAACTTAGCCTTTTTTAGGTCTAATAATGTTAAAGTGTATAGTTTTAGGTTGATCATAGTTTTAGGGTGATCGTTTTGAAACTTTGCAGATGTGCATGTGGTTTTTTCATACTCCTAAAATTATTTCTATCGCTTTTTTCGTCTTTTTTAACTTAGCCATTTTTTTTAGGTCTAATAATGTTATAGTGCTATAGTTTTCATATAGGTCTGAAGATGTGCATGTGGTTTTTTCATACACCTAAAATTATTTCTTTCACTTTTTTTGTCTTTTTTAACTTAGCCATTTTTTAGGTCTAATAATGTTAAAGTGTATAGGGAGTGGGTACCTTGTTAGCGCAACTCCTCTCACAGTTTAAGGTTGATCCTTTTGAACCTTTGCAGGTGTTTTCATATAGGTCTGAAGATGTGCATGTGGATATTTTCATACTCCTAAAATTATTTCTTTCACTTTTTTTCATGGGTTAATTGTATCGATTCCTGATCATTTCCGCCACTTCTATTTTGGATTATATTTATAAATATTGGTCGTCATCATCGTCACCATTATTCCCCCGCACCAAACTTTGAGTTCCAAAATCCTGGGCAAAATAGAAGTAGAGGCAATGATCAGGAATCGATACAGTTACCCACAGCTCCCATCAGAGACAACAAAGGGAAAGAAATACAAACATGAAGCCACTCGCAATAGTTTTTGTTTGTTGGGGGGATTGTTATGGCCCTTTCAAGATTATTTCACTTATATCAAGTTGATCAGGGAAAACCAGAGTACCTCAGTACCTGGAGAAAAGCCCCCTGAACTTCCGTTGCAGAATTTGGCGTCTCGATGTGACCCGGGCAAGGCACTAACCACAGCGGTGAGACACCTGATGATTAAGATGAAGGGCTCTTATCCACTATGCCATGGAGGCCGATATCACAATAGTTGATATTAGCAATATTAGCTGTTGGAAGAAGGTTAATAAAATCAGCCAATCACAAACTGACAGCAGGAACACGCTGATGGCAGATGCCCTACCTGAAAACTCTCATGATGGTGCTACTAAAGCATTAGAACCTATGGATTGCCCCAGGGCCAGGACCGCCAAGTTGATATGGCCCGAGCCGCAGGCGAGGGGCATATTCACTTGGCGGCCCAGGTCCTGGCCTGGGGGCAGTCCATAAACCTTGGTAGTGCCCGAAGCTTAGGTTTCTGTTGGCTTTAGTCCATTGAACAACTACTGCAAAACAATACACCACAAACATACAATTGAAAGGTGAAGGATGTGTTATTGTTAGGCTGGTTTCCTGCAATTCAGCTAAGCGACAGCCAGAAATAAAAACCAGTAAATTAATCGTGACTTTTAAAAATATTCTGATTATCTCCAAAACGTGCACCATAAGACTAGACTTGGTCCGGTCTGATTCAAATGTTATATTATACATGTAGTTTCCGCTTTGTATCTACCGCATATTAGCGACTTGCAGGTGATGTGTTTCTTGCCAATGAAAAAACATGTTTCATTTGTGATATGCCATACTTGATTTAACCCTTGTCCTGCTGAGCCCGGATAGGTCTGATCTTTCAAACAATGCCTATCCAGATCAGATGGCTTCTGAAGAAGCCATCTGATCAGGATCTTCATTGTTTGCCATTCAGTTTATGAATTTGTTGCAATGATTTGCATCAAGTAATCTGATTGGTTGATAATCAGTAGTGGGTGTGGCATATATAAATATTCAGCAGGTCAAAGGTTAAGATATATTTTCAGATAATGGAGCCACAGAGTACTAGGTTGAATTTAGCCTACCACAATCTTCAGGAGATTCCAGAGGAGATTACTGCACAGTATGGTTTATATGTGGAGGAGATGGATCTCACTCATAACAGAATATCGTATCCTTTATCGATAACTCGCCCGTATGACATAGTGCATTTTTTACATCTCCAAAATGGCTGCGTTTCTGATGAAAATCCTTCATATTTTTCTTATAAATGCTCAAAACATAGGATGTGGGTGCTGGTTAGAACCGCCTCATTGAGGCGGTTCTAACGAGTACCCACAACCTATGTCTTGGAACAGAAATAAGAAAAATAATGAATACCCCCATAAACCCCAGTTTTCTCTATATAAAGTGGGGTTAATGGGGGTCTTCATTTCACAGACTTGTTCATGTGATGCTTTATCCAACTGCGGCCCCGCCCATAGGGGCTTGAAGAAATAGATGGGCTGCATAATGCTTCCACTCAGAGCTGGAACCAACCCGCATACGAGTACTTGTAAACTGCTTTGAGGGACTAAGCCTGCCCAGGCAAAGTGGTGTGAGTCGGATTGTCCAATGCATATAAGTCTTCTGGTTTCATTGGGCGGCAGGGCTTGAGATGTCATTTAATCTCAGTGTCAGGTAAAAGTCCCACAAAATTGGAAGCAACGTCTACAAAATGACCTAAATAGTTTTGACATGGACATTAAACCCCAATTCAAACAAACAAACCTTTATGCTACTGACAATCTCTTTGTTCAAAACTATTGTTAAACTTCTAAAAATTCGGACACCATGAGAACTTGCTGGAATTCTCCATAAATTTTATCAAATACGTTTCAAGATATAGCTTGGAGACCAAAAATGCAGACTGGATGGCAAACAGTGTAGACCATGATCAGACTGCCCATGCAGTCTGATCTGGGTCTGCATTGTTTGCTTAGGCCTGTCTAGCCAAATACATGTATATAGGATCATTACTGTGTCAGCATCGTATCAAATACTTTAAAAAAAAAATGCTGAAAAAAGTGAGAAGCTTTTGCATTTGCTTACATTTTTACAGCAAAAATATTAGTGAATATGCCACGTATTTATTCATCAAAGTTTTAATGATATACTGCATATGGAAGGCCTTATGGGAGATTAGCTATTACATGTATTTTTGTATGTGCTAAATGTTGCTACCCTCACTAAATAAAGTCTTTACTTACTTACTTACTTACTTACTTACTTATCGTTAAAACTTTGATGAATAAATACATGGCATATTCACTAACATTTTTGCTGAAAAATGTGAGCAAATGCAAAAGCTTCTCACATTTTTCAGCAAATTTTTGGACGTTTTTTTTCAAGATAAAATTCCGTCCTTTAGAATAGAGATGTGTGGGCGGGCGGCCGGACGGACGGGCATCCGCGTCCCGGTTTACCTTTTGGGTAACCCTGAAAAACCCGTCCAAAATGCCATTTGGCATTAAATGGCATTTTTCTTGTTTGAAAGTATTTGATATTGTACTTGCTAGATTAAGTAACATTTTGACTACTAACGATGCGGCCCCGCTCATCGGGGCTTGAAAAAAATAGATGGGCTGCATGATGCTTCCACTCAGAGCTGAAACCGACCCGCACACGAGAACTGGTAAACCGCATAGGGGATCTAAGCCTGCTCAGGCAAAGCGGTGCGAGTTGGCCCGTCCATGCTTTTAACTTTTAAACCCTATTGGTTCATTGGGTGGCAGGGCTTGAGATGTCATCTCGATGTCGGGTAAAAATCCCACAAAATTGGAAGCAACATCTCCAAAGTGACCTTTGCAGTGTTGACAGGGACGTTAAACCTCAAATCAAACAAACAAAGAACACTAACTAGCTTCTTAAGGTAACATTGCTTTGAATAACAGGGGTCTCAGAGAAAGGTCTATTGTCACTTCGTGTAGCCTGGAAAAATGTTACTTAATTTGGACTTGCACTCTTAAGGAGGCAGTATTGCACCCTGCACACCCCCCCCCCACACACACACACACAAAACAATCCAAAAAAACGTAAAATAAAAAATCATAACTTTTCTTCACTGTACCTAGTGATCTTAAATTTTTGCTGGACTACCCACAGCTAGGAACTTTGGTATTGGACCACAACAATGTTACCTCCCATGTGAAGATGCCACGGTTGCCAGGGTTACACACCCTCTGGTTGAACCAGAATAGAATCACAAACCTTAGTAAGTTGCTTTAACCTTTAACCCTAAAGGGGAATGGAAACACCTCACACATTTTCCCGCCATTTTTCAAAGGGAGATAACTTTCAGGACTTTCTGTTTGCTTTTCTGTAAGCCCTGTTCAATTGAAAAGGGGGTCTACTCTTAAAGGAAAGAATTTGCTCCTCAGGTGCAAATTCTTTCCTATAAGAGTTGACCCCAACTGACATGGGAGACAAAAATACTTTTGCAGGAGTTGCCTCCCCTGAAGGTGTCCTCATTCCCCTTAAGATGCCAATCAAAGCAATTATCATCTGCTTTCTTGTCTGCTAGTTACTTTTAAAGTCATTGTCAAAAAACGGTTTGTACCCAGATCAGACTGCTCCCAGAGGAACAGTCTGATCATGGTCCACACTGTTTGCATGTATGCAGAAATTATGTTTGAAAAATTTGAAAGAAGATGCTTTAGGC
This sequence comes from Lucinisca nassula, assembly GCA_963580285.1. NCBI lineage: Eukaryota > Metazoa > Mollusca > Bivalvia > Lucinida > Lucinidae > Lucinisca > Lucinisca nassula. The sequence continues at coordinate 83,896,640 of OY757027.1, forward strand.
AAAAGATGCAACAGGCAACAAAAACAGACAACATTTTCTGATGCACTCAACTTTGTATGTGATGTTTTCTTGGTGAGCCAGCCAGGCCTTGAACTTGACCATTGGCAGCTGCCTCAAGTACATAATACCGCACATAGGGGCTTGAAGAAATATATGGGCTGGATGATGCTTCCATGCAGAGCTGAAGTCGGCCCGCACACTAGTACTGGTAAACCACTTAGAGGATCTAAGCCTTCCAGAAACCGCGGTGCGGTGGGGACCGTCAATGCTAATAAACCCTATTGGTTTCATTGGGCGACAGGGCTTGAGATGTCATTTCATCTCAATGTCGGGTAAAAGTCTCACAAAATTGGAAGCAAAGTCTCCAAAAATGACCTTTACAGTGTTGATGGGGACGTTAAACCTCAATTCAAACAAACATATCAAGTACATAATACAATGCTTTAGCCTGTGTGTATCACCTGTAGTCTGTTTATTTTGGAGTTTTATGACCCAGTCAACACTATAGGTCACATGGAGCTGTCAGTTTACTTAATCACACTTCCTAGACAGGCTTATACATACATGTAAGCGGTTGACAAGTATAGTGCACATTGTTTTGTCAGACACTGACAGCTACCCTTCTTGAGTCTGTGGAAGGGAGAGAATGACTCTCTTAAAGATTTCTTGATCAATCTTCATGTAAAATGTTGGCATCCCCAGCAGTTATAGAACCCATAATGCATTACCTGATCACCAAATCCGACTAGCTTCCAAGGCCAACTTTTCAGTCTTTCAAAACACAGTAAGAATTGACTGCACTTTTAATTTTGGACTTGTCTGTGTTTTAGGTAAGTCGCCTTCAGTTGGAATTTTACATTGGGCGATATAGTTTTACTGAGATTCGTACTGCATCATATTAACCACTTGGTCACGAATTTTACATAATGGCATTATCAAAAACTTATTTATTAATTTTAAAATCCTGTGAAAAAAGAAATCCGAAACCTGCATCCCCTAAAACATGGATTAGTCTTGTCACGCATGAACGTTAAACTCTCAAAGGTCGTTGATAAACTATACCTATAGTGCACATCATTTGAATACCAAACTTAGTTTATTATTAGTTTTTTGTGAGACGGTTTGTCATTTAAAATAAAAATCAAAAATGAGTTCCTTTAAGAGCAATGAAAATATTCACAAGAAAGAAGATGGGTCATACTACGTAGTTTCGGCTAATAAAGCCTCATCAGTGACCCTGTAATGATCCGGCAACGAAAGCCAGAGGAAGCATACTGCAATTTTGCGATTTTTATACCCCCGGCATATGGAGTATGCCATGGGGGTATATAGTTTTCGTCTTTTCTGTGTGTGTGTGTGTGTGTGTAAACTTTTTTTTGTGTCAAAGATTTCTCAGGAACTACTATACCTAGAAACTTGAAATTTGGTACAAACAACATGCATAACTAGTTGTATTGTGGGAAAGAAAATTGGGGCTGTGGGGCCAGGTTCTTTAGAGTTATTCCCCTTTGTTATATTTGCTACTGAGATGTGCATTTTGTGACTTACCTTAAATTTTGTGTCAAAGATTTCTCAAGATCTACTGTACCTAGAAACTTGAAATTTGGTACAAGCAACATGCATAACTAGTTGTATTGTGGGAAAGAAAATTGGGGCTGTGGGGCCAGGTTCTTTAGAGTTATTCCCCTTTGTTATATTTGCTACTGAGATGTGTATTTTGTGAGTTACCTTAAATTTTGTGTCAAAGATTTCTCAGGAACTACTGTACCTAGAAACTTGAAATTTGGTACAAACAACATGCATAACTAGTTGTATTGTGGGAAAGAAAATTGGGGCTGTGGGGCCAGGTTCTTTAGAGTTATTCCCCTTTGTTATATTTTTTTATAAAATTTTGTCAGCAAGATATCTCAAAAACTATTGGAGCTAGAGCCTTGAAAGTTGGTGAATAGATTGATGGTGATGAGTAGATGAACTGATTAACTTTTGACAAAATTCCGAAAAATACTTTGTGAGTTATGGCCCTTTGTCATTTTGGTAATTTGTGCCATTGTACTGTATGGTAAAAGTGATGCATAGCATAACTTTAGAACCGTGTATGCTAGGGTTTTGAAATTTCATATATGGATTCCTCATGGAAAATTAGCCGACACGTATTTTTTTTCTCGTCCGGATTATGCTCCTTTCAAGAGTTATTGCCCTTTGAAAAACATCTGTTCAAGATCTCATTAGTTATCAGGTGAGTTATTTAGATGTAATGGTATTCTCCTTACTTTTGCAAGATTAATTCTGTGTTCATAATAGGTTTTTGTCAAACTTGATGGCTTTGAATTGCCAGAAAGTTACCGATGGCTTTGGCCGGGGGTATTAGTGAGCATATGCTCACTTGATAGTCTAGTCGAATAGGCAGTCGATTCAAAGACTGATATAAATCAAAAAGAGGTCCAAATAATTAAAAACCTGTCTAGAATTTGATCTAAACTAATAAATTATTTCTGATTTCTCAGAATATTCACGCTGATCTCAAAGGACCAAAAGTAAAATATAAACTGCACTATGATTGATGTTCGGGGAGACGTTTTACGGCCGCCACACGGCACAACACCAGCTGCAGTGAAGGCAAATAAAAATCAAAAATGAGTTCCTTTAAGAGCAATGAAAATATTCACAAGAAAGAAGATGGGTCATACTACGTAGTTTCGGCTAATAAAGCCTCATCAGTGACCCTGTAATGATCCGGCAACGAAAGCCAGAGGAAGCATACTGCAATTTTGCGATTTTCGAATAGGCAGTCGATTCAAAGACTGATATAAATCAAAAAGAGGTCCAAATAATTAAAAACCTGTCTAGAATTTGATCTAAACTAATAAATTATTTCTGATTTCTCAGAATATTCACGCTGATATCAAAGGACCAAAAGTAAAATATAAACTGCACTATGATTGATGTACGGGGAGACGTTTTACGGTATTTCAGATACTTTGCTCTTTGGAGCTGTGTGAACTGGATCAGGACTCTTGCCACCCTTAACTGAATATTTAGATTCCCAGTGCATGTACAGAAAACCCCTAGAGTAAAAAAACTACTGGGATGCAATGTTGTTCATACACCAAAGAATATATTGACTAATGCAATGTCACATGACCATTAAGTGACCTCAAAAATAAACCATGGTTCTCTTCATTATGACTGGATTTTGATGACATTATGGCATCAACAGCGCTCTTCCACGTTTTATAGTATAACTGCAAGCAATTGCTTTCTTATTTCAAGGACTTCGGAAACTATGGGGGGTTTTATGCCTCAATTTTGAAAGCTTCTGCAAGCGTCTGTAGTGTGTATATATGGAATTGACCTAATGTATACTAAAAACTGACGTATGTCGAACATCATGGCATTTACCAAATGTAGAAGGATGGCACACTAGTAGAAAAATTCCACATTGAAGTGGGCGGGGGTGATACTTTTTGAAAAAAATATAAGGTAAAAAAATGACAATTCCATGTTTCATTTTCAAGTTGATATCAAGTTAGGGCTATTACAACTCAAAATTTTAACATATAGTGTTATGCACACATAAAACGCAGGTGCACTACTTCAATGCATTTTACACCAGGAGGTACAGTGCTCATCACAAATGGACACGCCTGTACATAAATAATAATATTAGATATACACCTGTTATTTATAGAAGACAGGTAGCCTGCTCATTCAGGTATAACATACCTGTATTCTGTATGTACACTATATACATTGCACTTTAGGCAGATGCTACCATGGCTGATAAATGTACATGGTGTGGTTTTAATACCAAGAAGAGAAAATCGTCTTATGCTAATAGGCGCTCTTTGCTCGGTGACACCTATGCTTGGCACAGAGAATATTTGTCTAATGTCTGCAACATAGCAGATGTAAATGAGAGAGGCATTCTTTGCAGTAAATGCATAAGAAAGCTTAACCGTCTCAAAGTTACAAATGCACAAAACTGTGGTGCTGCAGAAATGGATTCCACCAGCAGTGGTGCAGAATCCAGTACCAAGTCTGTTCCCCTCAGAGCCTCCTCTGTTGCGACAACACATGCAAGATGCATAGTTTGCAAAAGAACAGTGTTGGGTGGTATTTGTACAAAGATACCAACAGAAGCCCGTTTTGATTTGTTGATTCGTTTCAGGGTCTACTCTGATTCTGAATGCAGGATTTGTTTTCAGCATCTGGCTGGAAATCGCCTGGCAGAATCAGTAGAATGGAACACTTCCGGTGACGATGAGGAAATTTCACTCAGTTGTGACCAAGCCTCCAAGATTATAGAGCAATTTCTCATGTTGTCCAGAGAAAAAGAGCGATATTTTGCTCTAGATTTCAATAACCCCTACTTTACGGACAACGACTGCTTGGTTTGGACTGGATGGACAAGACAACAGTTCCAGTCAATGCTTGACTGCCTTGTTACTACACATGACAGCCCTAACCGAGACAAAAGCACAGCTTTACTTATATTTTGGGTTAAGCTAAAAACAGGCCTTTCTTTTCAGCAGATAGCCTCTCTTCTGAATCAGAACAATGAAAATGGCCGGAAAATGGTTTCAAATGCTTTTAGCTCCGTCACATCCGATTTGGACAAATTTTTTGTTCCCCTACATCTTGGTTGTTCACACATAGCACGGGAAAAGGCCCTGTCTGAACATATGACAGCGTACTCCTCTGTGTTGTATGGAGGAAAATTATGCATCATTTGGGATGGAACATATTATTACATCCAAAAAAGTGGGAATTATAAGTTTGGGAGGCAAACATATTCAGGTCAAAAACATCGGCCACTTTTGAAATTTATGTCCATCGTTCTGCCAGATGGTTATGATCTTGAGAGCATCGGCCCTTACTTTGCAGATGGCAAGAACAATGATGCTGGCATAACTCAACATATTTTGAGTTTGAATGGTGATCTTGTTGAATGGCTTCAGGAGGGTGATGTCTGTGTTGTAGACAGGGGCTTTAGGGACGTCCTTGATGTCTTTGAGGACCTTGGCCTCGAGACAAAGATGCCATCCTTTATGAAGCCAGGTATGGCCCAGCACAACACAGAAGAAGCCAACCAGTCACGTCTGGTGACCAAAGTTCGCTGGGCTGTTGAAGCTTATCATGGCCGGATGAAAAAGTGGCTGTTTTTTGATAAAGTCATACACCATGATTTTCTTGATGTGGTTGGAGGATTCTGACAGGGGCCATGAATGCTTTTAGACCTCCCCTGATATGCACAAATGATGCAGATGCAGAAATGGCAAGGAACATGCTTAGGAAAGCAGAGGAAACAAGAAACAACTTGTTCAGTCGGATTGAAAAGGGGCCTCTCTCTAGCAGAGGGCGATGGACAGTCCTGGATAGTAATGAAGCAGTTCCTGACTTCCCAAAACTGTCACTTTCAGACCTGCAGGAATTAACCTTTGGAACATACCAACTGAAGCAGGCAAAGTCGTATGCTAAGGAGCACAAGTCGGAGGAAGGTGATTACACTATTGATGTGCACAGCAAGGCACCTGGTCTGTTAAGAGTCCGAATTCAATCTCGGCATATCAATGCAAAACGCTATTTCTGTTGGATTGAATACAGTGATAACCAGATTGCTGCTTGGTTTTGTCATTGTAAAGCAGGCCAAAGGACAGTATGCTGTTGCGCACATGTGTCATCTGTCCTATGGTATTTAGGTCATGTACGACATCAAATGGAAGGTCAATTGCCAATTAAAAAAGGGCCAAATGTAATGAATGCAGCAGATCATTGAACTTGTGCGACTTTGTCTTGACTTCAGTTGTGTGGATTCGTCCAAAGCACCAGTCCTGTTGAGATTCTGAAATCATGTTGTTTACTGCAGATACAGAATGGATCAATTGTACCTAATCATTGCCTAGGGGTAGATTCGATAAGATGGTTGTCACAATGCAAAGTAAAGGGGAAACCCCCAAAGCACAGATGGCTACCTTGCGGCCATATTGTTTGACCCACCGGTTTTTGTCAGGGAGACACAACTTGGTATTGAAGGAAATCAATATGAAGGTTCCGATCAAATTCTTCCACTTGTTATGGAGCATATCGATCGTTCAACGCAACACTGGGCTAACTCCATTTTTTTTCAAAAATGACTTTTTTATGCAGTTTGGTTCATTCTATGCTGATACACATTCACATGAAATATTTTAGCCATTCTCATGAAAATAAACCTAAAAAAAGACATTTGGCATTTTGATCTATCTCATTCTTGGTATTTTGTTAAACGCAACACTGATCTAACTTGAGTTAGACCAGTGTTGCGTTAAACAGTTGAAGAAAGCTAATCAATATTTTCTGGTGATATCATGATGAAATCATAGGCATAGTAGATAGAACAACTAATAATCATAACAGTTGATGCATCTCTTGGCAAAGTTTTATTATGGGACCCCTTTACAGAGGGTCAGGGGATGGTACAGGGTTCTTACTATACCTTAAAACCAAATACATGTGTATATAGATCTGCAAGTCATTTGTTCTTTTTTCTGTATGCAGTAACCATGCAGTATAACCTAAAATATATCATTGTTTCCCCCCTGAGGTTGGGTGGTGGGCATACTCTAGGGATTAGACAGTCAAAAGATCATGACTCTAAGGAATTTGACAAAACCTAGAGTCCAGGACAGGGCCTTAAGTGCAGAACAAAAATATATACAATAACATTGAGAGCCCACATCAGACACCACATTCTTTGAGATCTGATCAGGGTCTGCACTTTTTCCTAAAAGTCCAGTTATATTTATTTTGGTCTGACATACACTGACACCCCGTTATTTTGAATGGATTCCTGTTATATACATGGCTGACGATTTTATTCGGGACAAAAGAAGCGCCCCACCTATCTGGACTTGGTTCTGTGGTTCTTTGATTTTTGTGTTCACGGAGATGTTGCACTGATGAGTTAGGAGGCCTTCATGCGGACTGAACAAATTATTTGTCTAAATCGCGACGGAAGTAAGGGCGAGGATTGTGGCCACGTAAAATCGATTTAAGCCCCCCAGTGGAAATCTTCCACTGACCGTTCCAAGGCGGCTCTTCTGTGGCGATTTATTTATGTTGTTGTGTGTTACTTAGTGTGTGTATCACTTGTGTCTTTTAATTTTGGATGGCCATATGGCCATTTTGTGGGAAAGTAACTGTCCTTATGGCCTTCCTTTGTTTAGGTTTCCATTATGGTCTGGTCGCTTAATGTTTGTATTTCTTTCCCTTTGGTGTCTTTTATTGGTGGAGTAAGTTAATTGTATCAATTCCTGATCTTTGTTTTACTTCTACTTTGGAGAATAAATTGGCCTAAGTGGTGACATATGTGAAATTAAACCCAAATGGCAAATAATTAAAAAAATAAATATTAGTAGTAAAAAAACTAAGCCTATATCATGTTAAAGCTCAGACTATGCTACTATTCAGAAGTATGAATGTCAGAACAAACCACCCAGTGAAGAAAGCTTGTAGACTAGCAAGCAATGTAGACCCTGATCAACCTCTGCCAGGATGTTTATTTTTACTAACTGACCTTTATGGGGGCAGAATAAGGCTAATTTTAAGGGACATATTTACTCCTACTTGATAAAACTTATGCTGTGGGTAGTTGTTAGAATTACCTTGATGAGATTATTCTATTTAGTACCCACAACATGACTGATGTTACTGAAAAATAAGAAAACAAAAATCCCTTAATATGTTCATTACTCCACCTTATCTGGAGATATCTGTATGTAAAGTGAGCTGACAACAGTGGGCACTGATGACCAGTCTCTTTCATGATGTTATAATAAATCAGGGATTGCAGGATCAATCCTGGGCTTCTCCAGACTTTCGGATGAGTCTTTAAACCAAGGTCCCGTCTCCATATGACCTTAGCTGTTGGTGGGATGTAAAACCCAAACGCTCATTCACTCACTCATGATTTTTTTTTACTCTCAGTATCAGTAGCTCAGGCCAGCCTCGGTAGCTCAGTCGCATGCGTGTTACGATGACTGGTGATCAGGAGGATGCGGGTTTGATACCTGCCGGAGTCAGTAGCATTCTTTCGTGGAGATGGATCATGAAATCCTTTCTCCAGTCATTCTCTCCCTTCCACTGCTTCAAGAAGGGCATTCATCGGTTTTTGGAATGGGCACTGTACTGGCTAACCACTTATGTATAAGCCTGCCCAGGAGAAGTGTGGATAGGTAAGCTGACCGGCTCAAAAATGACCTAAATAGTGTTGACTGGGCCGTTAAACTCCAATACAAACAAACAAAACAAAATCAGTGTCTCAGTCGGATTCACATCTGATAAGGAGGTTGCAGGTTAGATCCTCCTGCGTCTCCAACATTCTTTGGTGGAGATTGATCATAAAGTATTTTCTACCGTCGTTCTCTCCCTTCCACTGATTGAACTATTGTCCTGCTTATATATAACTAGCCTACATGTAGGCTGTATCTTTGCAAACAGTGAAGATCCAGATGAGATTCTTATCCAGATACCATCTGACCTAGATATTCACTGTTTGTCATTCAGTTTGTGAGTTTAAAGGAATAAATGACATCAAGTAATTTGACTTTCTGATAGTCAAAGAAGGATGTGGCAAAATTAATTTATTCAGCAGAACAAGGGTTAAGAAGGACAGAATGATGTCAGCTCTCATTGATCAGTAAAGTAAGCTAGCTAGGTATGAAAGCTTTTGCTTTCTACATTGACAATCAAAATCAGGTATTACATAACATTGTTAAGCCATTCTCTCGGCCCCCGACCATTGGGGCTTGACGAAATAGATTGGCTGCATGATGGTTCCACGCAGAGCTGAAACCGACCGCACACGAGTACTGGTAAACCGCTTAGAGGATCTAAGCCTGCCAAGGCAAAGTGGTACGAGTCGGACCGCCCATGCTTATAAACCCTAATGGGTCATTGGCTGACCGGGCTTGAGATGTCATTTCATCTCAGTGTCGGGTAAAAGTCCCACAAAATTGGAAGCAACGTATCTAAAATGACCTATATAGTGTGGACGGGGACTTTAAACCTCAAATCAAACAAATAAGACACTCTCTTCACAAATATAATGTGCAGATATGACGAAAAAGGTCATACTTTTAATGAGAATGAGCATGCAACTAAAAATATTTCCATTTATACAGCAGCTGCTCAGTGGGATACAATCATTATACCCCCGGCATACGAAGTATGCAATGGGGGTATATAGTTTTTGTCTTTTCCGTCTGTCTGTCTGTCCGTAAACAATTATTTTGTGTCAAAGATATCTCAGGAACTGCTTCACATAGAAACTTGAAATTTTGCACACATGATCAGTATGACTACTTGTATTGTGGGAAAGAAAATAAGGGCCAAGGGGTCAGGCCTTTTAGAGTTATTTCCCTTTGTAGTTCTTGCTGTTTAATAGTGTATATTTTTATTTTGTGTCAAAGATTTCTCAATAACTACTGTACATAGAAACTTGAAATTTTGCAAACATGATCAGTTTGACTAGTTGTATTGTGGGAAAGAAAATAAGGGCCAAGGGGTCAGGCCTTTTAGAGTTATTTCCCTTTGTAGTTCTTGTTTCAGCTGAGGTGATGGCACTGGCCAATTATTTTGTGTCAAAGATATCTCAGGAACTGCTTCACATAGAAACTTGAAATTTTGCACACATGATCAGTATGACTACTTGTATTGTGGGAAAGAAAATAAGGGCCAAGGGGTCAGGCCTTTTAGAGTTATTTCCCTTTGTAGTTCTTGCTGTTTAATAGTGTATATTTTTATTTTGTGTCAAAGATTTCTCAATAACTACTGTACATAGAAACTTGAAATTTTGCAAACATGATCAGTTTGACTAGTTGTATTGTGGGAAAGAAAATAAGGGCCAAGGGGTCAGGCCTTTTAGAGTTATTTCCCTTTGTAGTTCTTGTTTCAGCTGAGGTGATGGCACTGGCCAATTATTTTGTGTCAAAGATATCTCAGGAACTGCTTCACATAGAAACTTGAAATTTTGCACACATGATCAGTTAGACTACTTGTATTGTGGGAAAGAAAATAAGGACCAAGGGGTCCGGCCTTTTAGAGTTATTTCCCTTTGTAGTTCTTGCTGTTTAATAGTGTATATTTTTATTTTGTTTCAAAGATTTCTCAATAACTACTGTACATAGAAACTTGAAATTTTGCAAACATGATCAGTATGACTAGTTGTATTGTGGGAAAGAAAATAAGGGCCAAGGGGTCAGGCCTTTTAGAGTTATTTCCCTTTGTAGTTCTTGTTTCAGCTGAGGTGATGGCACTGGCCAATTATTTTGTGTCAAAGATATCTCAGGAACTGCTTCACATAGAAACTTGAAATTTTGCACACATGATCAGTATGACTACTTGTATTGTGGGAAAGAAAACAAGGGCCAAGGGGTCAGGCCTTTTAGAGTTATTTCCCTTTGTAGTTCTTGCTGTTTAATAGTGTATATTTTTATTTTGTGTCAAAGATTTCTCAATAACTACTGTACATAGAAACTTGAAATTTTGCAAACATGATCAGTTTGACTAGTTGTATTGTGGGAAAGAAAATAAGAGCCAAGGGGTCAGGCCTTTTAGAGTTATTTCCCTTTGTAGTTCTTGTTTCAGCTGAGGTGATGGCACTGGCCAATTATTTTGTGTCAAAGATATCTCAGGAACTGCTTCACATAGAAACTTGAAATTTTGCACACATGATCAGTTAGACTACTTGTATTGTGGGAAAGAAAATAAGGACCAAGGGGTCCGGCCTTTTAGAGTTATTTCCCTTTGTAGTTCTTGCTGTTTAATAGTGTATATTTTTATTTTGTTTCAAAGATTTCTCAATAACTACTGTACATAGAAACTTGAAATTTTGCAAACATGATCAGTATGACTAGTTGTATTGTGGGAAAGAAAATAAGGGCCAAGGGGTCAGGCCTTTTAGAGTTATTTCCCTTTGTAGTTCTTGTTTCAGCTGAGGTGATGGCACTGGCCAATTATTTTGTGTCAAAGATATCTCAGGAACTGCTTCACATAGAAACTTGAAATTTTGCACACATGATCAGTATGACTACTTGTATTGTGGGAAAGAAAATAAGGGCCAAGGGGTCAGGCCTTTTAGAGTTATTTCCCTTTGTAATTCTTGCTGTTTAATAGTGTATATTTTTATTTTGTGTCAAAGATTTCTCAATAACTACTGTACATAGAAACTTGAAATTTTGCAAACATGATCCGTATGACTAGTTGTATTGTGGGAAAGAAAATAAGGGCCAAGGGGTCAGGCCTTTTAGAGTTATTTCCCTTTGTAGTTCTTGTTTCAGCTGAGGTGATGGCACTGGCCGGGGGTATATGTGCCCCACTGGGCACTTTTGTCTAGTTTGGTCTGTAAGGAGGGTTTGTTCAAGGTTTATTCTCATTGACTTTATCTGATTTTTTTTTTTTTTTTTGATTTTCACAAATTTTCAGGAAAAAAAACAACAAAAAAACTTTGACATCAACAAAGATAAAGAAAAGGTCTATTTTTGTAAAATAAGGTCTTTATATTTGTTCTCAGAGCTAAAAACAAGTCTTAATATTTGTTCTCAGAACATGGAAATCACTTTCAGTAACTGGTTTTAAATGGATCAGCACTCAAAGTTGACCTTTTTCCATGTTTGCATTCCAAGTAGGCTCCTAAAGCCTAGAAAATAGAAGTGAGTAAAAAGAGTGGGCCCCTTGTCCAAAAATATTTTGACTTTACATATATATACGGCTATGTAATGAAAATATGACTTCAAAAGTACACAGGTCATTTTACCTATTACAACACTATGAATAAAAATACTTATTGCGATTTAGAGTTTAGAGGCCCAGTAGTCACTATTTACGCCATGTAGAGTCAGGCATAATGCTTCCAGGCAGAGCTGAAACTGACCGCACTTAAGTACTGGTAAACCTCTTAGAGGTTCCACACCTGCCCTGGAAAGGTGGTGCAAATTGGACCGTCCATGCATATAAATCGTATTAGTTTCATTGGGTGGTAGGGCTTGAGATTTCATTTCACCTCAATGTCCTCTAGGGCTTGAGATGTCATTTCATCTCAATGTTGGGTAAGAGTCCCACAAAGTTGGAAGCAATGTCTCCAAAATGACCTATACAGTATTGACAGGGAATGTTAAACCTCAAATCAAACAAATCTAAGTGCAACAAGTTCTAATTATTGCAACTATGGTAATGTTTTATTCTTAAAATGTATTCATCTGTTTTATATCTCTGTATAATGTGTCTTAATAACATGGGAAGCTAAATAGTCATGACAATTGAAATTTGTAGATTAAGTTAGGCATTTTGAGTATTTTGCTCGTGAAGGCTCGAAAAAATGTAAATTCCCCAACTTGTTTCATGAATTAAATATATAATCATGAATTAAATGTATAATGACTACTGCTGTAAGATACAGTTTATAACAAGCAGATAAATGCAAAAGTAATTTTAAATTGCATGTATTACATTTATGTTTCTACATGACATTGTATTAGATTACAAGAAAAAGAATGGGGAAAATGTTATTTTACCGCTTTGCAGCAATAAATATTCTTCAAATACATGAAGGTTTAGTTTTCTTTTTGTACTTTAGATATTGCTTCTACTGATTATGAGTAATTTTGTATTTGAAAATAGAAAGTGACCAGAAACATTGATTTAATTCCAGTTAGACCAGTGTTGCATTAATTTTAATTGCGAAAATTGGATATTTTTAATGGGAAAACAGATCTAACTCAAACTTTGTTTAATATCTCTTTTTCTGTCACATGCCATGAATTACAACATACTTCACTTCAAACGCCTTATTTTACCTTGTAGATCAGCATTCATTAATACCCTGATGAGCTATTTATGAATTTAATAAACAGAAAAAACTGTCTCCTGTAAAATTTAAAAAAACTGAGTTAGCCCAGTGTTGCGTTGAACGATCGATATATGATAACAAGAAAAATTCAAAATGGCCGAGGGTGGCCATGTTTGTTGATGAACGGGAACTAAAATGGCAGGTGAACAACTAGACCACTAGGGGATCATTCCAGACAAGTTTCAAAAAAAATTAACGAGTTGTCTCGGAGGAGATGCGATAACAAGATCCTAACAGCTTGCAAAGTTCTGATTTTTTATCTTGGAGGAGATGTGATAACAAGAAAATATTTACTGACTTACGGACACCGAACTTTTGCCCTCTGAGATAATCGAAAAAGTTGTCTGCTTTGTTCATGACATATCATCTCAATGTGATGTATACACCTGCAAAATTTCATGGATATATTCAAAACGGTTTAGGAATTGTAGCCTGGACACGAAAGTATTACAGACAGATGCACGGAAGAACTGGACAACCTTTGCATGGGGGTATAATAAATTATTATCTGTAAAGGAATGTTTCACATAATAATAATAATAATAATAACTAGATCTGCAGTCGATGGTATACCATCGCAAATACCCGCTTTTTCTATTAATAACACTAATGACTATGTATAAGCTAGCCAAAACTACATGTAAGTTAAAAAAAGTTGCAAAGAACATTCTAACTGATAAGCAAAGTTTCAGAAGTGTAACTCTTATAGTTTAGAAGATATGACAAAGTCATACTTTTTGACCTTTGACCTTGGGGTTATGTTGAGGTCCACCTTAAGTATCCCAATTTATTCTATATTCCAACAGCCATCCAATAACCAAGTTTCAGAAGTGTAACTCCAATAGTTTAGAAGATATGGCAAAGTCATACTTTTTGACCTTTGACCTTGGGGTCGAGGTCACACCAAAAGTAGCCCAACATATTCTAGATTCCAAGGGCCATCCAATAAGCAAAGTTTCAGAAGTGTAACTCCAATAGTTTAGGAGATATGGCAAATCATAATTTTTGACCTTTGACCTTTGGGTCATGTTGAGGTCAAGGTCACACCAAAACTATCCAAATTTGTTCTATATTCCAAGGGCCATCCTATAACCAAAGTTTCAGAAGTGTAACTCTAATAGTTTTTAAGATATGGCAAAATCATACTTTTTGACCTTTGACCTTGGGGTCAAGGTCACACCAAAAGTAACCTGACATATTCTATATTCCAAGGACCATCCAATAAGCAAAGTTTCAGAAGTGTAACTCCAATAGTTAAGGAGATATGGCAAATCATAATTTTTGACCTTTGACCTTGGGGTCATGTTGAGGTCAAGGTCACCAAAAAGTTGCCCACTGCCATCTACATTCCATGTACTATCCACATGCAAAGTTTCAAAAGTGTAACTTCAGTGGTTGCAGAGGAGATCCAATCACAAGAAACGTGACGGACGGACAGACAGACGGACGGACAGACGGACAGACGGACGGACTGACGCCGGAGTGAACTGTGGTACGAAAACAATATACCCGATTTTTCTTCGAAAAAGCGGGTATAATAATAATAATAATTCGTGCCGGGCATAGCCTTTATTAGCCAGAAGGTTACATCCACCTCAACATGGCAGGCACATATATGTCCACCTCCGCCAGGGTTCGAACCCACGACTACCGGATCAGACGGCCGACGCTCTAACCACTGAGCTATAAATATGCAAGTATCCTCAACAAACAGTTTTGTTTATATCATTTGCTTTTAGGAAAGCGTATACCTTTGACTACTAACTGTAGTGGCATTTTCTTTTTCATATTATTGACAACATACTGTAGGTAGTTCAATTGCCATGCTCAGCCAGGCATAAATATGTCCTTAGTTTAAAATAAGCCCTACTGTATAATGATACAGTATAGTTCCAAATCCTGTGAAGTTTTTCAATGATAGCGCTAAGCATGCATGTTGGTTTTTAGGATTTTTCACAGCCTTCCCCCCCTTGCCCAAACACGACAGTTGGTCAGAGGATGTATAAGTTAAAAATACAAATGTATGCCAAATTGTTTCATTGGGCAAGGGGGGGAACATATACTTATTTAAAAGTTTCTGTTTCCTATGCAACTTTATAGAAACTTGACTCAATTAAGCCAAAAATCAACAAAATTAATATTTGAGCTGTAGACCAAAATGCATATCATAATAGAACAAAGTGTTACCTTTAAGTTGCCTCTGTGATGAGTTCGTTTGGTTAAATTTGAGAATTTTATAATTTCCGGGGCAAATTTCTTAACAAAGTTTCCGAAGTCCTTTTGGTCCCGCCTGCTATAGCACGGCACGATATAGGCGTCCCGTTTTCCGT